>JAODAL010006058.1:0-137328 GCA_025379985.1 Phyllomedusa bahiana
TTTGTCAAAAACTCACTGGAAAACCTCTCCAGGTATTCATCGTTTTCTTCCTGGCCACTGTTCTTCTGCATTACACTGCTTTGTTCTTGAGTTTCATGCATGCACCTTAAATGGCCAAAATGTGTTAAGGAATAATTGTCTGTAGCCAGTGGTCAAGCCGATGATTCAAAAGGGTCCAATAAGGTCTAATTGTTTCCTGAGTCAAAGTGTTTTTTTCCTGCACTATATGCTTACAGCCTGGCTTGTGTTCTTGACCTTGTCCACTTGCCTGTTGCTGACGCTGACCCATGTCTTCTTAGACCCATGCTCCAACCAACTGGTTGAGCTAGTGGGGGCTTGGCTATCCCGGCCAATCAGAGTACGAGCTACTTTGTCCCATTGTAGTCTATGTAGAGATTGGGCAATGTAAAGTATATGTATAATAATTTCTCATAGAAGGTATATGGATGCACTGATTGTTTGAGACTAGGCGGCAGATATGAATCCACCAATCATATGTAGTGCGTCGATTTTGAGTGTAGCAAGAAGGGCGTGATAGCCAATCAGCGGGTGAGCTACTTATCTCATAGAGTTCTATGAGGAAAGAAATGCAGAGAGAGCTCTGTTTGTGATTGGCTAAGTTAAAAGAGGTGCGATTATTTGGGCCAATGGGAGAGCGAGCAACGCTCTTATGGGTTTTTCTAATGCAATCTATAATAAAACTGTACATGGCAGAAATAAAATGATAAGACTCAAGAAGTTGTACTGATCTGTATATAAAATTAACAAAAATATGGGTGTAACGAAAATAAAGAAATAAAAATGAATTCAATTGACTTCATTTTTATTTGTTTATATTTGTTACACCCATATTATTGATAATTTTATATACAGATCGGTACAACTTCTTGAGTCTTATAATTTTATTTCTGCCATGTACAGTTTTATAATAGATTTCATTAGAAAACCCATAAGAGCATCGCTCGCTCTCCCATTGGCCCAAATAATCGTGCCTCTTTTAACTTAGCCAATCACAAACAGAGCTCTCTCTACATTTCTTTTCCTCATAGAACTCTATGAGATAAGTAGCTCAGTGGCTGATTGGCTAAGCAGGACGAGCCCCTCTTTCCCCCAACCTATCAAAGTACTAGAATATTTCCCATAGACAGTAATAACTTTTAGGGCGCCCTTCTATCGCTCCCTTCTTTCTACACTCAAAATCGATGCACCACATATGATTGGTGGATTCATATCTGCCGACTGGTCTCAACCAATCAGTTCATCCATATCCCTTCTATGAGAAATTATTATACATGTACTTTACATTGCCCCGATCTCTACATAGACTACAATGGGACAAAGTAGCTCGCACTCTGATTGGCCGGGATAGCCAAGCCCCCGCTAGCTCAACCAATCAGCTCTTTTCTGCATTTTTTACTGTATTTTGAACTGTCCCGCCTTTTCATTTGATTGGTCTTGCCACTGCAGCACTGCTCCCCTTTTTTCTGTTGGCATTGCCATGGCAAACTTCATGCCTGTAGTTTATTGAAACAGGCAAGGGACTCCAAGTTCTTGCCTACATTCAGTTACCATCTTTGGACACTTACTCAAGCTTATGATAACATTTATGACCCTACCTTTGTTTAACCTGTGATTCTTGTCTAAAAACAACCTCTTGTCATACCCCTATCTGTTCATTTTTCTAGTTTTGATGTTTAGCTCAGCTTGCTTCCACTGTGCCCTCTGGATATTTTGCCCCTTGCTGACCTTCCAGTTTTGACCTTGCCTTACTGTCCCCCGTGTATCATTTCTGATCCCTCTTGTTGCTAATCAGTGACTATTCTGAGAACCATGACTTGAGGATCTGACGATCTAAGTTAAAACTTACTTTAAGATATCCCTGGTGATGGACAAATGGGTCCTTTGTAGAGATGGGCGAATTGATTCTAAAGAAGTGGAATTCGTTTAGAATTTCAGGAAAACGTCGGTTCTGAACGAAGTCGAACTTTGGGGTACTTCGGGTGAAAGAAGTGTGCTTTTGATTGATAAAATGGCTGCGAGCACATGGCGCTACATGGGGCAAAGCACTCTGGAAGAAGGGCATAGCCTGCATGACATGTGCAGAGATGAAGCCAATCAGAGACCGGCGGGATTCTGTGACGTCACCGCACTATATAAGTCCGGGCGCGACGCTGGGAGCTCATACCGCTCTCACTGTACTGATTAGGGAAGGTGCTGCCGCGACTGCTTGTAATAGCTCTTACTGAAGAACTGATTTTTATACAGCGATTTTTGGGGGGGAGTCTCAGCTTGTCTCAGAGACTGCTTCTCTTAACGTTCTATTTCTGATTTTGTGGGGTATTGGATCTGAAGTCCAGTGTACGTCCAATGTAGCTGCATATACATTTTAATGCTATCTGCTCACAGCACATTGAATATCCAAGGGGGATCTAAGCCTGTTCCTGTTGTATTCATTTAACGAAACAGCGTTTTTACAATACAAATACCACTTCATTTTTGGCTGCTCAATTCTTTTGCGCAATTTACATCCAGGGGTTAATTAAGCGTTGTTCTGCTGTTGTGGTGACTAAAAGTAACCGTCTTTTTCACCGCCAAAAAATACATTTTTCCTGTAGCCTAATTCACAAGCGAAGGTTAATTACAATTTTTTCTCTTGTTGTGTAGCGTAGAAAACACGCAATTGTAACACGCTACACAGCTCGTATATTGTGGCTGCACAATTGTTTGGCGCAATTTAAATCCAGGGGTGACTTAAGCGTTGTTTTTCTGCTGTGGTGACTAAAATAAACCGTCTTTCACCGCCACAAAATTCATTTTCTGTAGCCTAATTCACAAGCGAAGGTTAATTACAATTTTTTCTCTTGTTGTGTAGCGTAGAAAACACGTCATTGTAACACGCTACAAAGCTCGTAGTTTTTGGTTGCTCAATTGTTTGGCGCAATTTACATCCAGGGGTTCATTAAGCATTGTTTTTTTTTTGGAGCCCTGGGGGGGGGCACTGGAGTCTTTAGAGGGGCCCCACACATCTGGGGCCTGGGGGTATTTTTGGGGTCTCCAGAGAGGCCCCACACAGCAGGGGCCCAGGGGAGGGGGCGCTAGGGTCTTTAGAAGGGGGCCCCACACAGCTGGGGCCCGGGGAGGTGCTGGGGCCTTCAGACAGGCTCCACACAGCTGGGGCTTGGGGGGGTGCTATGGTCTTTATAGGGGCCCCACACAGCTGGGGCTCGGGGAAGGGTGCACTGGGGCCTTTAGAAAGGGCACACACAGCTGGGGCCCGTAGGTCGCTGGGGTTTTTAGAGGGGCCCCACACACTGCTGGGGCCCAAGGGGATGCTCGGGTCTACAGAGGGGCCCCACCCATCTAGGGCCCAGGGTGGGGGGCGCTGGGATCTTTAGAAGGGCCACACACAGCTGGGACCCAGGGGGGTGCTGGGGTCAAGCGCATTCTGAGAGGCCCCACACACCTGGGGCCCAGGGGGGGTGAAGGAGTCTTCAGTCAGGCCCCATGCAGCTGGGGCCAGGAGGCGCTGGGGCTTTCAGAGATGCCCCACACAGCTGGAGTCTTTAGAGGGGCCCAACACAGCTCAGAGGCAGCCAGTATCACAGTGTGTGTGTGTGGGGGGGCTATTAACATAGCTACAGCAGCGTCTCACACTTACTTCAAGTTTTCCTACACAGCCTGTGACCGGCGTCTACCCCTACTCTCTCTCTATCTCTGCCTGCAGGTAGGATGCCTGAGAAATTGAATCACTGAAGCCCCGCCCACAGGCAGAGAGGGAGGAGGGGCCGAATCTGATCACAGGCTGTGCAGGAGAACTTGAAGTAAGTGAGACAGGGCTGCAGCTATGTCAACTACTGAGCATTCCTGTGAATCAGAGCACGCCCCCCCCCCCCCCCCCCGTCACTCTGAGCTGTGCGCGCCATGTCCAGGCTGACTAGTTTGTGAAACAAAAGCCCCCCTTGTTACACGTTTTTCACTGTGCCCCGTACGGCTGTACCCCTGTACTGACTTTACGGTGGCCCTGTATCCAGTACAAGTAGGTTCTAGGCAGTTGTGGAAAATGTACGGAAAACTTACCCTACTAATCTAGCACAATTCATTAAAATCTTCCTCTGAATTATGATACAATGACTTTATCACATTTTTGCATCCTAATAAGTTATGCAACTAAGGTCATGTTATGAATTATGCTGGCTAGAAAAAAAGCAGGTGTTATATAATTGCTAATCTGATATTTCGATATTGGAATCTAATAAATAGTCTGTATCTGTGATGAGAGCAAGAACCCAGCACAGTTGTTCTACTGTATCTATCCAACTACCAGTTCTCCTATTACTTTACATTCATTTTTATGTCTCACCTCATGTCATACACCAGAAAGCTTCAGTTTAATTTAGCGCACAGCTATAGGACCCATTAAAAGTTATGACTCAAAAGAGATTAACATTAACAGTGAATAAACCTTATTTCCCAAAGCAAAGCAGCCACAGTAAATGTGCCTGTCAGGGGCAGCACTAAGCATGTGGAGCGCTTCTGATTCTCTTCCTCCCTGTGACTCTTGCAGCCTTGAGTGACTTATCTGCCTCACTAGCTCTCTTATCCTCTGAGTTGTATTTTTCCTATTACTGCCTGTGGTCTTTTATTCCATTGGCAGCCTTGTGTTTTCTGTGTGACACATGCTTTCTCTTCGTGCTCTGTTTTCTCTTGTACTTCTGTTGTATGTTACGGTTTGCTTTGTTTGTTAGTATCCAGATTTCTCTGCTCATCCCTCGTTGTACAGTAGGTTTAGTGTCAGTTCTTTTTGCTGCAGTGCACATCGTGGTCTACACCTGTGGGTAGGGTACCTGCCTGGGATTCATTCCTGGTACCTTCTTAGGTACAGACAAGGCGTGCTGCTCCTGGAGTCTCTATGGCACTTCAAGGCGACACCCCTTAGCTCCCAGATCCCTGGAGAGTGGCTACACCTTGGGAGGAGTGTGCAGCAAGTTTTTACCGATCAGCAGGTATTGTACAGCTGAGCCCACAGCAGAAAGCAAAGGAAAACTATTTCTACTGTGCAGACAATGGTGAGCAAGTGGAGGAACCCCGGTGACTTGGAGAAATGCTGCTCCATCAGAGAAGAAGGGGGAGAAGCAGGGAGGAAGAGGAGTGCCAGCCGTGCTAGCCGTGGAAGGTTTAGTGAGTCCTGGAAGAGAATAAGTTCAAGGCAAGGATCGACGAAGCGATCTGGACGTTTGTCTCTCCTTCCCCCGGTAAGAGAAGCGTCCTCCTCATTGTGTATTCACTGTCTTATATGCATGACTGACTGTGTGTGCTGTCCAGGGTGCTGCTGCTGCTGCTGCTGCTGGACTCTATAGGACAGCCTGCTGTGATGGTCATGGGGCAACTTATGTGACTCCCTACACAGGGTTAGGAAATCCATCCCACAGAGTGTTAAATGAAAGGCACAGCAAATCACAGGTTAATACATGTCAATGTCAGATGGAAGGGGCTTAATAGGCAACATAAATACGTAATAGACTTGATGTACCAAAGATTGAGTGAAATTGCGCTCCAGATAATTATAGTTCTGCTTAAAAGATGAAGCTCCTCATTTGTGCAACATGTGTTCAGTGTTAAGTCTATAGGATGATGTCAGTGAGGGTTGTGTGATGACATTGGCTTAAACTGGAGGTATATGAACCTGTCATTACCAACTAGATTACAAATAGTGTTGCTCGCAGATGTGCTTTTAATATTGCTTTGTTTTCCTATTCGAAAGCGATCACATGGGAATGACAATTAAAATGGTTATCTTCTTGGTTATAGCACTGTCATTACTACTACTACATGTTGTGGATAATAATCACCAGATTATGAACATAAAGAATATGAAAAACATGAATATCTATCTATTCAAGCTAAGGAACAGACAGACGTATTATACATTCAGTGGATACAAAGTTTTAAATAACTCCAACTCGTGAATAATATTTTGCTTCTCGAACACTGGGGTTATGAAACATTACTATGTTATAGGATTGTGTCATTTTACAAAAATGTTGTAATAGTCTTTTGAAAAGAACAGATGCATTGGCATTATACTATGTACATAAAATACAAAGAAATTAGAATTTTTGTTTCAGTTGCATTGTATGGCATTTTGCTGTTAAGCCACATTAGGGATGCTAACCTCATTTTTTTTACGTTTTCAGCAACATGGTGCATAGTACTTATTAGAGGACTACAACCTGTCACTCTCCAGGTGTTATGAAAGTGTAACTCCCAGCATGCCTGGACTGGTGTAGTTGGATATATTTGATTTTGTATTTTGCTGGTTTTGTATCCAAGCATGGTGTAACCAAATAATAGTGTAAAATGAAAAAAATAAAAATAATTATAATATAATTATGTCCGGTTGTAATTGGGAATGTTGGTTAATAGGATGACTCCTGAACAAATCAACTCATATTTATAGCTATATTTTAGCTGCAGCAGCATTATAGGTGATGCACTCATTAAACACCTTTATTAGTGCATTACAACACTGAGTGTTAATCCAGGTGTTCAGCCATGAATATTCCAGATCAGAAACTGGCATTGCATCGGTTGCAGAGGTTTTTTGCTTTGTTTATGCCTACTTTATAAGTTTTAAAAATGAATTATAATTTGCACACTATTCACAGATACTATCTTCTTAATAAGCTTTGATATATCAGAAAAACCGAAACAGGCTTGTGAGAGTCTCTAGAAACAGGTGTTATAATCATATTATGATTGGTATTTTTTAACTCACTGGTAGTGATGAGCAATTCGGCCAATAATCTGATTCGAGTCGATTCCAGATTTTGTGGAATCATCTCCAGATGTTCCATCTTCAATTGTGAGTAATCTATGGGAGAGGAACACCAGGTTCATTTTTATACCCAAACAGGTGAGGTGAAGCTGGAATTAACATCCACAACAGTAAACTGGATACGGGGTACATCTTAGACTACAACTCAGACTGTGGTGGCCGCTAGCAACGCAGAAATAAAATTGGGTACTGTTTCACCGTGGTTTGAGATGAGAAATATGAGTAATATAAAGGCTGAAGTGCACCCCACAACACAGGGACACCCGTAACTCAGACTCTGGTAGCCGATAGCAACGCAGAAATAAAACTGGGTGCTATTTCACCATGGCCTGAGAGGACAAATATGAGTAATAAATGCAGATGTGCACCCCACAAGAAAGGGACACCCGTAACTCAGACTGTGGTGGATGCTGGCTACGCAGAAATAAAATTTGGTGCTTTTTCACAGTGGCTTGTGAGGAGTAATAGGTCTGTTGCAGGACCCCCCCCCCCCAATCCCCCTGAATCAGGCACCCCTTCCCCCCGCAGCTGTGCTGTTCAGAGCACTGGAGCTGTTTCCAAATCTCTAACTAATACTAACTAGAATTCTGTAATCTTGCTGTACCCTAAGCTAACTACTCTATCAAGGATCCTTTTCAGTAGTAAAAACGCTGGCAAACAATCTCTACTAGCTTTTAAAAAAGCTGAGCAGAAAGACAGTGATCCGTTCTGTTGGCTGTATAAAAGCTAATGGCAGTGACATAGATAAAATGAGGTCATGTGATTTCAGCAGCCATTGCGATTCCTACACACCCCACTGGTGACGTTGTTCATCCCCCCTCCCCCCCTCCGTGCTCTGTGCTGATTGGCTGGCCGCCAAAATTACAGGAAGCACCAAGAATGGCAAGATTAGAATCCGCAATGTCGATTATTGATCAGATTTTAAGAAAAATAATCTCTTCATCACGGAACCAAGATTGTGGCGATTTCATCGCTCAACACTACTCACTGGTTAACTGCTGATATAAGAAAGAACTCCCATGTAAGACTTGTTATAGCAGTTTTACTACCTACAAACCTTGGTCATCTCTTGAGACTTTTTTTTTTAAGAAAAAGCAGTACCATATAACTATGTAACACAGTCTTAATTCTTCCCTATGGGATTAATAGCAACTGGCAACTCACAATGCTAATAATGATATCTGTTTCTATAAAACCAAACAATGTAGATGTGTAAACATGAATGTAGATAGAAGCCGACAGTAAGAGTACATCCACACTAGTACTTTTTTGATGACTGCAATCTGATGCAGCTTTCACAAGAAAATGAATAGGATTGATTCACTGGTTATTCATGATCAGATTTTTTACAAGCACATACAGTGTAAAGGGCAGTGCAGCCTAAATAAACGGCAAAAAACACATCCATTAATTAAATAGAAGACTATAAAGTATATTTTCAGATAGCTGAAGATTATGCACAAATGAATTTACTGCATGCCATAGATTGGTGGGTGTGACCTTTTAATGATATTTCAGTGTACCATTGTTTTATCACTTCAAAGTAATTTTTCTTTTTAGAACCCTACCAAGGTAGGTACAAAATATTATTGATTTAGTTTGTTTAAAAAGCAAGGGTCAGAAAATGAAGCCAAGAATACTGAACCGTAAAGAAGTCAGGTTTTTGTATGGTATTATTTTTCTGTATCTAAGAGGCTAATATTTTTGGTTAATATATGCCCAATTCTAGTGAGTTGCTTCTGATTTTTAAATATGAATCCTAGTGAAGAAAAAAAATCCTACATATAACGTGGTCCATTGTTGTACCTATTTTGATGGGAAATTATGTATAAATTCTAACTAAGAGTACTTCTTGGGTCATAATGTTTTTGTTAGCTGAGCATGTTTTCCCCAGATGTTAAATGACCACTCCAGTTTTTTTTTCCTTTAGTTCATTAGTAGAGATGAGCGAGCAGTAAAAAGCTCTAGTTCGATTAGAACCTCAAACTTTAGTGGTGTTCGGTTCGAGGTTCTACTCAAACTTGAACCCCATTAAAGTCAATTGGCGAAGATGTTCGGGTTAATTTTTATACCTACACAGGTGAGGAGAAGCTAGAATTACCATTCATAGCGGTAAACTGGATATGTGGAACAACTTAGTGAAGAAAATTTGGCTCTAAGAGTGTCAGAAAAAAATGGAGAGGCTAAAATTCTTCATTCCATTTAATGGCTAACTGAAAAGATGAGGACAGCTTACAAGCAGGGGTGTAGCTATAGGAGTTGAAGCAGTAGCAGCTGCTACGGGACCCTGCATCCTGAGGGGGTCCAAAAGCCCTTTTGACACAGGAGATTTGGAGACGGTGTGGTATACAATTACTGAACCCCCAAAACTCCAAAAAGGGAACTTTTGGGCACTGAGCATAATTTAGCAAATTCAAGCACTCTGTATAAAATAGATCCATGTATATTAGAGCTAGGCGTTATGTGAGCCTGAAAATGTCACCAAATAACAGCTTCTGGGTGTGGAAAAGATGCAGCCAGCAATACCAAACTCCCTAACTATTGCTGTCTATGGAGAGGAAAATGCTATCTAACTAAGAACAGTCTGTACAGTACTGAGATTGAGCTGAAAATGGCATTCACAAGGCAATACAGTGAAATATATATAACATGGTCATGTGATTTTAGCAGCCAACGAGAACCCTACACCTCAGCGATGACTTTTTTGACACTTCTATGTGCTCTGCACTGATTGGATGGCCGCCAAAAGTGCAGAAACGTGATTGGATGGCTGCCAAAAGTCCAGAAAGCCGCTGAAAACAAAATTGAAAATTGCGTGTTGAACTAGAACTAAAACTTTATTCGAACGAACAGTAAAATGTTCGGTTCAGTTTGAGTTCTAAAAATCGAGAAGTTCTACTAGAACTTAACTTTTCTAGAACAGTTTGATCAACATTGTTCATTAGAAAATGCTTTTAGGTGCACAGTAGTGCCAGTATATTGCCTACCAGTAGCTGAATACAGGATTTCTCACTGCGGCCACTGAATCATGTGACCTGCTATGTTGTGGAGACAGAAAACTTGGTTGTGTGACCGGGAACTAAATCTCTCTATGCATTCCTTTTGGAGGTTCAAAGTCAATCTCATAGGAATGCATAAAGGAACAGGTTTCCTGTCATCTTCAAAAGCACGATTTTTTTTTAATTAATCAGAGAGCAGGTCATGGGACCTAACAGAGCAAATCGCATCAGCCAGAAATTCCTTGTGCAAGTGCAGATAAGCAAGTACTAGCACTACAGTGTAACTAAAGCAATTTCTCATGAACTAAGGGAAAAAAGTGGAATGGTCCATTAAGTTACTATCACATAGGCAGCTGAAGTAACCTTACAACATTGAAAGTCATTTCTGGAAAAGAAGTTTACAGGTTGAGGGTTTTGACATTGCTAGGTTGTTGAAGAAATGTGGCTGCCCATTTGACTGGCTACATTTTCCAATGAGTATTTTATGCCATGTTCACATGGCTTAACTGCAGGGCTTAATTACGCCGTGTGGACGGGGGCGGGAGCATAGACTATCATTACTAGTGGCGCATATATGCCGCTAGTAAATGACATGTCACTTATCTCCCCCCGTGGCGGATTCTCCGAGCGGGGAGAGGAGACGTAATCCATAGTTCTCTATGAGAACTGTGGATTACCGTAATGACTGAGCCGTATTTCAGCCATAATTCACGCTGCGAATTACGGGCTGAAATACGTGCCCAAATAAGCCGTGTGAACATGGCCTTAAACTTCTAGTGGGAGACACACCTATCTGCGTATCTCTAGATCTCTTTTAACACAGAGCCACTAGTTGATTTTCTCCTTGTAATATTACCAAGGCTTATAAAGCAAAATTATGTAAAAAGGAAATAGGATAAGAAAACACCTCCTTCTTCCAGCTACCATGACTTTTAGGGAGCTATGGAATGGGTCACATACACTGCAGATTTCCTGCAGCAGCTTGTGTTGCAAAAAATCTTCAGCTTATTACAGTTGCACCAAAATTGGGAAGACTTCATGGTGGCTCAGTGGTTATCTCTATTGTCTTGCAGTGCTGGGGATTTAGGTTCATATCCCACCAAGGACAAAATTTTTAAGGAATTTGTATGTTTTCTGTGTGTCTGCTTGCACCAGTTTCCTCCACACACTAAAAAGACAGTGGGTGAAATAAGTATTGAACATGTCACCAATTTTCTAAGTAAATCTACTTCTAAAGGTGCAATTGACATGCAATTCTCACCAGATGTTGGTAACAACCCATCCAATCCACACAGGCAAATAAATATCTATAAATTATGTGTAATAATGATAAATGAAACAGGGAAAAGTATTGAACACGCCTCCTGAAATGTATTTAATACTTCCTACAAAAGTCTTTATTGGTGATGACCGCTTCAAGATGCCTCCTGAATCGAGAAACTAGTCGCATGCTCAGGGATTTTGGTCCATTTTTTCACGCAAACACTTCAAATCCTGATTGGCTGGGTTATTCTAACAGCTCTATTTTCTTTCAATGAAACCAATTCAGAATTTCCTTGGCTCTGTGTTTGGGATCATTGTCTTGCTGAATTGTGCACCCCCATTTCATTTTCATCATTTTGTTAGATGGCACCATTTATCAAGAATGTCTCAATATATTTGTCCATTCACCCTTTTTTTAATTCAGTGTTGGACTGGGGGCCTGGGCCCACAGGGGAATTGATCTTTGGGGCCCACCCTACAGCTACTGTACTTTAAAATATTACCTGCCTCTCGGACATAAATGTGCTCATTTTACCACATAATAGAGTGTGCAAAAAAGAACTGTATTGTGTAGTATGCAATATCAAGTGAGTCACATATCTGTCCATCTCACACATATGTCAGTCTAAAATATCATAGACACATGGTTAAGTAGCTCTGTCCATATCTTCCTCCACCAGCCAACATACAATATCCCCCTCCACATTTTTCTTGGTCACGCACCTCAGCACCTTCTAATAAAACACCAGCAAGTAAGTAAAAGTGAAACTCCTATCACAGGGTCAGGTGTTACCTCACTTTTACAATCAGAGACAATTGTACGCTGCCACTATACTAACGCCAATATACCCTACAACACCGCCACATGGAGACGACATGAGTCGTTTTGTTTCCCTTTTCTTCTACATCCGTTTCATACCGCCATGATGACTTCTCTCGGCCACAACTCATCCCTGCAGAATTTACACACAAATGTCTTAGAATCCTCACTGGTTTTTTTTGCCAGCACCTTTTACCTATTCCCACCTCCGTTCAAACTTCCCAGAGGTGGGAGGATGAGGAGAGGACTAACCCCCTGGAGATTATGCTACAGCTATGGGCTGCTCCCCTCACAATTATATTACCAGGTAGGTAGGCAAGACCCTAGGTAGGTAGGCAAATGGGCAAGGCCCCAGGTTGCTAGGTAGGCCCTAGTTAGGTAGGTAGATACCCGTTGGATAAGTTGGTAGGCTGGCCCAAGTAAGGTAGATAAGTAGGCCACTGGTGGGTAGGTAAAAAGTCCCCAGGTAGATAAGTAGGCCCCAGTTACGTTGGTGGGCCCTAGTTAGGTAGGCTGTAGGTAGGTGTTGGTGAGTCTTAGTTAGTTAGGCTGTAGGTAGGTGTTGGTGGGCCCCAGTTATGTAAGCTGTATGTAATCAGGGCCCCCGTTTATATAGGCTGTATGTAGTCAGGGCCCCAATGTATATAGGCTGTAGGTAGTCAGGGCCCCCCTTTAGATAGGCTAGAGATAGTTAGCCTCCCCCCCCCCCTTTAGATGGTATTTAGGTAGTCATTGCCCTCATTACATAGTAGACAGGTAGCAGGTCCCCTTTATACATTAGGCAGGTAGCTAGGGCCTCCTTTATACATTAGACAGGTAGCCAGGGCCCCCTTTATACATTAGGCAGGTAGCAAGTGCCCCCTTTATACATTAGGCAGGTAGCCAGTGCCCCCTTTATACATTAGGCAGGTAGCCAGGGTCCCCTTCATACATTAAGCAGGTAGCCAGGGCCCCCTTTATAGACTAGGTAGGTAGCCATGGCCCCCTTTATAGATTAGGTATTTAGCCAGGGCCTCCTTTATATATTAGGTCGGTAGCCAGGGCCCCCTTTCATATATATGTATATATATATATATGAAAGGGTTTCTGTATAATATATAAATATTATATAATATATATATAAATATATATAATATATATATAAATATATATATATAATATGAAAGGGTTTTGTATATATATATAATATATATAATAATATATATATATATATACACACACACAACAACTCACCTTTCTCCAGCTCCTGGTGGCTCCGTGCTCCCCACAGGCTTCTAGTGGAGTCCCGTATAGGTGGCGCGAGGATGTGACATCATCGAGTGGCCTACGTCGCCACTAGAGACCGGCGCCTGGTAGGCTTAAGGTCTAGCACCTTAGGCCTACCAGGGTGTACAGCAGAGCCGAGCACAGCTCAAGGACATTAGTCCTCGACTCCCGGGCCCTGTATCTGAACGCTCGGGATACAGTGCCCGGGCATTCAGAGACAGGAAGCGGCGGCCGGGCCCACTGGGGGATCCACCACAGGAGCTCAGGGCCCAACGACTCCCCAGTGGGCCAGGCTGAGCCTGCTTCAATTATTAAACAGCGAGTGTGCAGCTGCTAACTCTGTGCGGCCCTTGTAGAGGGCTAACAAGGGCGTGCGAGGCGGGCGGCCATGGCGCCCCCCTCGGGAACGGTCCTTCATTAGGTGTTAGGAGACCATCTCATTTTGCTATGGGGCCCAATGAGTTCTAGTTATGCTCGTGATTACACTGTGCTTGATAAATGATCCACAATAAATTCTGGTTATATATGCATGTTCTGCTAAGTTACCTTTTCTATTTAAAATAATAATCATTTGATCAAACTGATAACATTTTAGCATTTGGATTGTAATTCCTTGATCATAAACACTTCACAGGTAGAGAAAACGACATAGTTAAATACTTACCAAGTCTTACAAAAATTAAAAGAAAAAAAAATATGGTTTCAAATATGGCATTGATAACGAATCTCTGAATTTCTTAAGGATTATTATGTTTATGTGTTTTTTATAAAAGCATCCAATCCATTTATTCTTTGCTGAAAAGTTCCACAGTCTTAAGGTGAATTCTCATGGGAAGGAATTGCTGCAGATTTTACCTGTGGATTTGCACATGAAAAATGTGGAATGGATTATAGTATCAGCCATCTGGATCTTATGCCCACTTGGTGGAAATTTTCCATGTAGAAATCTACAGCATGCCAATTTGTATCAGTTTTCCTCATTGATTTTAGTATGAGAACATCCACAGATTTTGCAAATTTTTACCTGCAGATTTCTTTGGGAAAATTTCAGCAGAAAATGTGTCCCTTGTACATTCACCCTTAATGCTGCTAGTGATACTGTAGATTGGAGAACTATGGGTATACAAATGGTTCATTTCATGAAATAAAAGAAAGTTCCACTTAACATAGAAAGTGTCTCTGGTCCTGCTGGGTAAATGCCAAATATTTTATTTCATGCACATGATGCAAACAGAGTAATTGTGAAGATAGCGTCAGCCGATACGTTTTGGCCTCAACAGATAGTTACATAGGACTACATGTGGGTGAGTCTTGCTAGAGGTGTTTTTGATTTGTGTTTATTTCATGTGTAAATTATAAAAACTTTGGGCGACACCTTTGAATTCGCCTTCACCATTTTTTTTGCCATATATTGCCGGTTTTATTGGTGCATGAACAAGTGACGACACATTTTAATATGCCAAAGTTCAGTGCAAAATTGCCAAAGTTTGGCGCATAACACTCTATGCGCCAATTTTGAGTGTTCTGCGCCAAATGTTTGCCACATAACACTTTCATTTATACTGTCATATTATACACATTATATATATCTATTTAGAACTGATGTGTCGGCACCAAGTTACAAAAATTGAGCATGCAAATTCATAAATGTCGCCCTTTATTCTGCAAAATCTTGTGTAAAATTCCAAGCTTACAATGAGACTTTAATATTTTGCAATCAATCATGACTAGTTTAATTACTATTGGGTTGTCCGAATTTTTTTTTACTGGAATGGAGACCTGTTTAGAAATAACACAATAACAGGCTTACTCTTCTTTAATTGATTATGAATCAATCTGTAATTACCATTGCTTGTCATAGATGAATGACTGTCCTCAGTATTTGGCTAAATTCACACCATGTCTGTTATGCATGAATCATGCATATGCTAGGAAAATCTGCTATACCTTGAGCCTATTTTACTTTTTCTTAAAATGGTAGCATAAAAAGGAAAAATTGCTGTTTTTAATGGCAGTAAATTCAGTCAATGACTATACGGCCTCCACCAAGTGTTGTCATCAGACGCAGGATTTGTTTACGTTTATGTTGTTATTTCACCTTCTTTCTTTCAAAGTTTATGTTTTTGCATATATCTAAAGCCTCATGTAAAAATTAAATAAAATATTGTGTATTTTTTAAAATTTTATCTATTAGGGTAGGTTCATGGCTTCTGTGCGCACCGCTACATGCCTGTTGCTTTAGAAGTGCATGCTGACCCGACCCCCATTCATTTTCGGGAAGAAGTGACATGTCACGTCTTTCTCTCGGCACATACTGTGCTCCAGGGGAAAATGTCTGCTTATCATAGCACTCAAGGTCGGTTTACTTAAATGGAGTCAATAGCTTTCATTAGTGGTGCTTGAATAGGAGCCTGTTCAGTTCGACTGACCTTGCGAAAAAAATCTGGTTTGACACATCACAAACCAAAGTTTTTTCTTTAATGATATCCCTATCTCTAACTCTATCTCTAAAACTAACCATAACCCTAAAACTAATCTGAGGTTAGGGTCCTTACAATGCTTTAGAGATTAAATTTTCTTTCAGCGTTGCTCCTGGTTCTGTGTCGCTCATAGCAGACTTCACGTGCGATATCTGATGTCACATCTGATGTCGCTTCCAGTTTCCATAGCATAAGAGAAATATAGAGAAACCGCATGGGTCATTGGATATTGCACCAGAAGTAATGCTACCTGGCCGGGTCAACGCTGTAAGCTAAGCCCTAAAGTACAGTAAAAATTCTAAGCTTCATTTTTTTAGCAATAGTTCACTAAAATTCATTTTAGGCTGACTGGAATCAAACCAGATTTGAGTTGAAATAGACATTGACCTTAATCTGAATTGCAACACTAGTTTTAATTTTCACTTGCAGATCAGTGGGGGAGTCACTCCTGGCATCCCCACGATCAATCTTCTGACCAGCGCTGCGGGATCATCATTGTTTACAATTCACAGCGTTGTACATTTAGTAGTGTCTGTGCCTTATTCTAAGTCCTATTAAAGTGAACTACTAAATCATTGAAGCTGTGACTTGTCGTGCTGAACCCCATAGTCAGGAGTAGGGACTACAACTGTCCTAGAGATAGACACGTGATGTATTATTTCAAGTGAAGGGCATGTGAGCACTGAAGCCATTAATTTGCTCCCGTGGTTGGAAACTGACCAACAAATAGGAAGTCAATAGAGGCTGAGAGACACCACCAGCACCATCATTGCTGGAATGGCAGTAAACACAAAGGTGAAAATGTTTTTTTTATTTATGTTGAATTAAATAGCTTTAGCCACAAACACCTTTCAGAATTTATTTCAGTCAAGGCAGTGAGTGTTTTGCACATGCATGTTCACTCATACAGTTTACTTTGTTAACAATTTAAATCAGTCTAAGGATCAAGCGTTGAACAAAATACACAGGATAGTGTACAATGCTGGTCCAAACATATCTATAGGAACATCCTTATAGTGAGTTAAAAACATGTTCTGTGTTTATTATATTAGTCAGTAAAAGCTAAAATTCTAACAACTACTTCAAAAGTTAACACTAGATAAAATCCAATAGCGATGCTGGAAGAATAATGCAGAGAAACAAGCACATTCTCTTTTGACCAATTTTTGTCATCTTAATGCACGTATTATGGCACACAATTGGGGAGCAAGAACGGGCAAAGTAAAATATTTAAACTGACATAAATGAAAAATTAATGAGACACAGCAGCATTGTCCTTTTGGCATTAGAAGCAAAATGAGAGTAGAATGAATGGCTTAATGATACTACAAAGGTCAAGTAATTGAAAAGGGGGATTGATGAAACACACACATACAGTATGTATTGAGATTATACAGCACATTATTATAGGTTCCACACCTATAACGCACAGTCAGGATACAGAAAGTGGGGACTTTCGGCTAATAAATACAAATGCATAAGAAAGATTGATGGCCAGAGCTAATACGTTTCTTGGTTAAGTAACTGAAAATTACATGCTATTTTACCAGCATCTAGTTTTTTAGTCCTTTAGTTCTGTCCTATTAACATCAATTTGTATTATGTGGAAGGATATCTGCTGTCAAGTCTCTGAATTTAGTATATTTTTAATACTGTACAGACACAGAAAGTTGGACTGTTCACCTGAGAGCATAGTTCTCTATATAGAGATATAGGTATTCAAATAGACGTAACTTAGCTGGTTGCTGAACACAGTAGTTTATGCATCCCCCACACACATTTCCAGTTCCTATCAGTGGGCCCCCTTTTTTTTTTTTTTTTTTAAAGAAAGAAATTCTGACAAGAGGAGTACTGCCAAAACTGCTATGGTGGGGGATCCGACTGAATGCCACCAGCACCTTACTCAGAGCTTTGGAAGTCTTCTGGCAAAATTAGAAGAAAAGTTTGATACAAGTATAAATCATTTTGGTAGCTTTTTGCTTTTTGCATAGCCTCTATATATCAAGTAACTGTTAAGAGTCGACTTCCACATCCACTGATAACAAAAAAAAAAACCTTAATACATTTTTCATGATCCTATTTCTTAGGCATTTAATGTTTTGTGGCAAGAAACAGAAAATTGATACCAGTAGTTTTGTGGCCTATTTCACCTCTTTGTTCATTTACAAAAGTGGATCTCTAAGACATTTGACATTATTAACCAACCTGATTAGACCATTCTTGATGTAATGAAAATAACCTTTCCATTCACTGACTTCTTGATAAGCGTCTTGTGGACTTGTGTGTATATTCAATAGTCAGTCAATATAAACACAGTTATAGTCTAAAATACATGGGAAGAACAGTAGATTGAGCTACTATTTAAAACCTTGGAAGATGGGTCAAATGAGTGTGGTGTTAGTAACCCCTACTTGTGATGGTTGTTATCTTCTATGGGCTAATGATAATATTGCAAGCTACCCAGTGATCTTCCTCAGGAGATGGCACAGCAAGAAACATCCATGCTCACAGTTTCTTGTATTGAAAACACAGGAATTTAGGAGAGGCACCTCAAGCTTGGTAGTTACAAGAAGCACTTATATATAATTTTGGTGTTCCCCACGAGGTAGGGGCAAATGATACATGGACTTTAGCACTAATCCATGAGACAAAGGTACATTGTTACAGCCTTTTATCAGTTGACCCTTACATCAAGCAGATGATGCCATACAGTCTTTTTAGTTATACTCCTGTACCTTGAGTCCTCAGGCTAAATGCCCATCTGTAACTGACTGCTTTTACTCTTGCTGTTATCTCATCTTCTAAGTCAGGAGCCGACACATGTCATTGACAGTAATCAGTTTATACAACAGCTGCCCTCTCTGCTTTCTTAAAGATTCTATATATATATTTAAATCATCAAAGGGAATCGCTGTGCAACACACTTTCTCAGTCTTTCAGGAAAGGGTTTGTTGCCACACTGTACAGAAAACATGGTGGAATATACAATGACATTAAACAAGTGCTAAATGTTACAATTCACATTAGTATTAGGCCAATCACTGCCATAGACCCTGAACTGGATTTGTGAGTCTAAAGCTGACTGTGACTCTGTGAAACTGCATGGTGAAAAACCCCTTTAACCCCTTACCAACATAGGATGTACCAGCACATCCTATCGGGGAGTGCCTTCCCGCAAATGGACGTACCAGTATGTCCTGCGTATCGTGTGGGCTCACAAGCAAGCCCCACACAATCACAACATGGGGCCAGCTTTATATTACCACTAGCCTCATACCACATCACTCTCGGCTGGAATGATTAATCCCTTATCTGCCGCAATCTATTATGATCGCCGGAGCTAAAAGAAAGACAGAAGGAGGGAGTTCCTTCTGTCTTTTTTTGGTGCAGCAACGGCAATCGCTGCTGCTGTGTTAGTATCTGACTGCCCGGGAGTGTTGTATGAAACTCTTCTGGGCTGTCTGTAATGTCAACATGTTCCATAATGCATTGTGGGCATTGTTGGGCATGGTGAGTAATGGTGGTTGTGGAGACCAGTATACAGCATCGTGGATCTGAAAATCACTGATACATTTTCCCCCAATTTTTCCTAAAAAAGATAAAAAAATAAATAAAGTACACATATTTGGTATCGCTGCATGCATAACGACCTAACCTCTAAATCTGTCATGTTAATTAACCCGTATGGTGAACGCTGTAAAAAAAGAAAAAAGCAATCTCAGAATTGTGGTTTTTGTTCATCCCATAGCACTTAAAATGGAATAAAAAGTTATCTAAAACTCATATAAACACCAAAGTTGTACCAATTAAAGCATCAGTTCATTCTGCAAAAAAAAGCCTTTACACAGCTCTGTATATGGAAAAATAGCAAAAATTTGGCTCTCAGAAGATAGCGATACATAAATATTGTTTTACACAATAAAGACATATTTTTAAAAAAATTCCTTACATAAAAAACTATGTAAATTGTGTATCACCATAATCTTATCGACTGATCACGTATATTGCACGGTGAGCGCTGTTCAAAATAAAAAATACTGAAATACTACTAGGATTGCAGTATTTTCTTCACCCTGCCTTCCAAAAAGCGGATTTAAAACTGATAAAAAAGCCTTGTCCCCCCGAAAATTAATACCAATAAAAACGTCAACTCATCCTGCAAAAAACAAGCCACTACATAACTCTGTACAAAAAAAAATGTAAAAGTTATGGCTCTAGCTCGGCGATGCAAAAACGTGTTTTCCTTTTTGAATAAAAGTGGGTTTTTTGTGTAAAATTAGTAAAACATAAAAAATATACAAATTGGGTATCACTGTAATCGTATCGACATGCTGAGTAAAGTTAGCATGTCATTTGCACGGTGACTGCTGTAAAAAATAAAAAACACTACCAGGATTGCTGTACTTTGTTCAAAACGTCTCATAAAAACCTTAATAAAAAGTGATCAAAGTATTATGTGCACCCCATCATGATACCAATAAAAACCTCAACTCATCCCGCAAAAAAACAACCTCATAATCAGCAACATACACAAAAAAAAATTACAGCTAGTTGATTATGAAGACATAAAAATGCAATTTTTTATAAATGCATTTCTATTGTGTAAAAGTAATAAAACATAAAAAACTATATAAAATTTCTATCATTGTAATTATACCGACCAGTAGTGTTGAGCGATTATTATCGACAAAGTTGAAATCGGCACGGTATTTACGTTGACCGGATTTTTTAGATCACGCGATAATTTAGGTTAAAATCTGTGCATAATCTATTAATATTGCGCCATTTTCGGCGCTTCCTGTCATTTTAGCGGCCATCAAATCAGCTTACAGAATAGAGCAGGGTGAGATGTGTTTGCGACGTCATGACGGTATGTGTATGGTTGCGATTGGCGGGAAAAAAATCACATGCCCCTCGTTTTTACATAGAAAAGCCCTTCTGTTCATGATCAGTGTCTGTCAGCGTCTCCATAGCAGTAGGACGTGCGCTCTGCCTCTGTCCCAAACAGCTCAGAACCGAAATTATTTATTTCTTCACAGAGAAAGCTCTACTGTTAGCTGTGATCCTTACAACATAGTTAGATCAGAGATTTGAAGATTTTATGTAGTTAGGTAGAGAATTTTAAAGGAGCATCTACCGCTGTAAAGTCACAGGGGGGAGCGGGGGGGGGGTGGTCCCGCGGGCGAACACAGACAAGCTCTTTAAAGAATACTGGATATAGTTCACCAAGACTAAGTGTATACATTGCAATAGCTTTATTAATAACAGTTTTCTATTGAAATATTTCCTGGATATTGGGCAGCCTGAACTTATATTAGGATACACATCTTTTCTAGTAACTGCAGGTCTCTTTGTTAGGTGTAAAACTCCACTTTTATTATCATATACATTTCGATAGGTGTTCTTTTTCAATTTTGCCCATTCCGCTTTGTTGATATAGCCACCTTGCAGTTAAATTAGAATCCAGCAATTTTGTAGTCAGCACAGGTTGATAGGTGCCAAAAATACCTTTCATTATCCGAATACATTTCAGATACGTGTTTTTGCACATTGGCGCAGTACAGCTTTGTTGATAGAGCTAATTTGCAGTTAAATGTGAATATAGAAATTTTGTAGTCACCACAGGTGAATTGATAGGTGCCAAAAAATACCTTTTATTATCCGAATACATTTCAGATACGTGTTTTTTCACTTTGGCGCACTACAGCTTTGTTCATTGAGGCACCTTGCTCTTAAATGTGAATACAGCAATTTTGTAGTCACCACAGGTGAATGAAAAGGTGCCAAAATACCTTTATTATCCGAATACATTTCAGTACGTGTTTTTTTCACCTTGGCAGTCAGCTTTGTGGATAGATCTACCTTTGCACTTAAATTTGAATACAGCAATTTTGCAGTCACACAGGTGATGGTGCCAAAAAAAACCTTTTATTATCCGTATACATTTCAGATACGTTTTTTTTCACTTTGTGCGCAGCAGCTTGTGTTGATAGAGCCACCTTGCAGTTAAATATGAATCCAGCAACTTTGTAGTCACCACAGTGTACTGATAGGTGCCAAACATACCTTTTATATCCGTATACATTTCAGACAGTGTTTTTTTTCACTTTTGGCTCAGTCCAGCTTGTTGATAGATCCACTTTGCAGTTAAATTTGAATACAGCAATTTGTAGTCACCACAGGTGTAATCGATAGGTGCCAAAAATACCCTTTACTACCCCGTATACATTTCAGACAGGTGTTTTTTTTCACTTTTGGTCAGTCAAGCTTTGTTCATAGAGCTACTTTGCAGTTAAATTTGAATACAGCAATTTAGTATCACCACAGGTAATTGATAGGTGCCCAAAAAATACATTTTATTATCCCTAATACATTTCAGACAGGTGTTTTTTTCACTTTTGGTCAGTCAAGCTTTGTTCATAGAGCTACTTTGTAGTTAAATTTGAATACAGCAATTTAGTAGTCACACAGTGAATTGATAGGTACCAAAAAATACCTTATATTATCCCGTATACATTTCAGACAGGTGTTTTTTTCACTTTTGGTCAGTCAAGCTTTGTTCATAGAGCTACTTTGCAGTAGGAAGGCTGGAGGTCTACTCTGGAGGAAGGCTGGAGGTCTTACCTCACACTTCCGCTTCCACACTCTGCTTCAGCATGACTGTTGACGTTGCGGCGTCATAAGGGCATTTTAACCTGCGTGTTAATAGATGACAGACGCCAGCCTGGGCTCTCACCGCACCCACTGTAACTCCGGCCCTGGCTGCTGAACCTGCGTGTTAATAGATGACAAACGCTAGCCTGGGCTCTCACCGCACCCACTGTAAGTCTGTCCCTGGCAGCTGGACCTCCGCGTTAACAGATGGCTGACGGCAGCACTGGCTCTCACCGTTAGGGGCAATCAGGAGAGCTTCAAATTTCTCTAAAAAATCTGATTTTGAAACGGTGATTTCTGTGAGGTTAAGTAGTGTCAAAAAGGGCTCCAGGGCTGGACACACATTGCACAATTTGAGGCTTAAAATTTTCTGGGGCTGGAGTCACTATGGGGTCGCATCATTTGATCTCCAGGGGAGTCTGTCCCTAATCACTGAAGAAGGATTTGGAGTAAAAATGAAACCATTGAATTGATTGGCTGAATCACTCTCAGAAGCCAGGAGGGCAAATGTCTTCTCAACTAAGAAGTGTTTTGGGGATGATTAGGACATTTTTATTACTTATGGGGTGTGCGGACGAATTAACACATCTACACATGTAAAAAATACCTTTAAAAACTGCAGGGAGGGGTGTATGTTGTATGTTATCACACTTGAAAAAAAAAAGCAAAATGATAATAATGTAAAACTATAAATAAAACTTCCCTAAATAAATTCTGTAAACAATGTCAGCTACCAAAAAATATTCTAAATGACAGTCACTGTACAAAATAGCATAGTGCCACTTTGTGATCTGTGGATCAAAAAGGTTTGGGGCTCATGCTGTGGCCCAGGACAGGTATATACAATGTCCGTTGAAACTAAAATGGTGGTTCAAAGACTCCTTTTTTCCGGCACTTTTTAAATCTGGGGGTCATGCAGGTTTGGGCTCATGCTGCGTTTCCCGGACAGGGATAGTCTATGTCCAGTGAAACTAAAATTTGGGGGTTGAAAGACTCCTTTTTCCGGCACGTTTTAATCTGGGGTCATGCAGGTTTGGGGCTCATGCTGTGGTCCAGGACAGGGACAGTATATGTCCAGTGAAACTAAAATGGTGGTTGAAAGACTCCTTTTTCCGGCACTTTTTAATCTGGGGGTCATGCAGGTTTGGGGCTCATGCTGTGGCCCAGGACAGGTATAGTCAATGTCCAGTGCAACTAAAATGGTGTATCAAAGACTCCTTTTACCGGCAGATTATAATCTGTGGGTAAGACAGGTTTAATGGTCATACTGTGTACAGGACAGGTATATTCAATGTCCAGTTCAACTAAAATGGTGGTTGAAAGACTCCTTTGTCAGGCACTTTTTAAATCTGGGGGTCATGCAGGTTTGGGGCTCATGCTGCGTTCAGGGACAAGGATATTCAATTCCAGTTCAGTAAAATGATGGTTTAATCATCTGCTTCTGGCACTTTTTAATTCGTGGGTCATGCAGGTTTAAGGGTCATGCTGTGGTGCAAGACAGTGTGTTGCCTAAGATGTAGCACGTATCCCTTTGACTGTTGTGGATGTTAATTCCAGCTTCTCCAGCCCTGTTTGGGTGTAAGAATGAAGGTGTTGTTGCTCTCCCATAGACTTTAATGGTCATCGGTGATAATCTATTATCGACTATCGGATATCTTATTGATAATTGCCAATATCGACTATTGACCCGATGACAATAGTCAACGTAATCGCTCATCACTACCGACCAGCATAGTAAAGTTATGCTTTCAATTTTACAGAGCTCAATGCCCGTTGAATGCTGTCAAATTGAAGCCAAAAAATTCACCCGTTTTCATGGCCAATGCTAAAAAAAAATATGGAACACCTGTGCATGCAAAATGCACAATATACCCCCTAGATGAGATCCATGCGGAATGTTGAATGCAAAATGGGGTGACTTCTGGAAGGTTTCACCTTTTCATGTGCTTTGGTTGCCTTGCAAATGCGACATGGCACCCACCAAAATCTGCGTTGCAAATGCAAAATAGCGCTCCCTCATATGCCCTGCCATGCACCCAAACAGCAGTTTATACCCATATATAGGGTAATGCCAAATTTGGAAGAAATCAAACAAAAAAATTTGGGGTAGATTCCTTGTAAAAATTAAAAATATTCAGCAAAAATTACAGATTATTGGAAAAATCTAATTTTTTGCATTTTCACCACCTAACACTAAAAAACCTTTGAAACACCTGTGGGATTCATATACTCATTGCATCACTGGATATATATATGTAGTGTCCAATATGGGGTCTTTTTAGGGGTGTTTATTAAGTTTTAGCACCTTAAGTTGTCTGCAAACCTGAAATGGTGCCTAAATAAAATCATATTGAAAATGAGACCCCAAAGATGGTAGGTGCTCCTATTCTGGGGCTTGTGGTTAGGCCAAATAGCGCATTAGGATCACATATGGGATGACTCTAAAAGCAGCAGAATCTGGGGAATCGGTAGTTTCATTTACCTGGTCGCATCAACCGTGTTCCAGTGAATAATGGATAAAAATCTAAAATCTGCAAATAAAGTAAAATTTTGAAATTTCACCTCCACTTTGCTTCAATTTCTGTGAAATACCTAATGGGTTTACAAACTTCTTAGACACTGTTTTAAATAATTTAAGGGGTGTGGTTTCTTAGATGGAGTCATTTATGGGGGTATCAAACATACAGGCCAATCAAAGCCACATCAGAGCTGGACTGGTCCCTATAAAAATCTATTCTTGAAAATGTGAAAAATTACTACAACATTTCTAAACCCCCTAATCTCATAAAAAGACACTTAAAAAATAATGCTAACCTACAGTAGAGATATAGTAGATTCTAGTTATAAACCATTTTGAGTGGAATAACTGTCTTAAATGTAGACATTTTTGAGGTTTGAAAATGGCAAATTTTTACGATTTTTTTTATATTTTTCACAAATAAACAAGAATTTTATGGACCAAAATTTCGTAACTTCTTAAAGCGCAATGTGTCACAAGAAAAAAAATCTCTGAATCACATGGATAGGTGAAAGTGTCAAAAAGTTATTCTTTAACTGAAAGTGTCACATATCAGATTTCCAAAATTGGGCTCTGTCAGGAACGCCAAAACTGGCTACAGCAGTAAGGGGTTAATGTAAAGTTGCAACCCCATTCACAGTATATAATTACATTAAAGGGGTTGTCTCACTACAAGGATTGCTTTTTATGTTAAAGATCTTGCAAAAACAAGTCACTTTGCAATATGTGTCCCTTAACAGTGTCCCACCTATTCTGAGATATCCCCTCTTGTATAGGCTGCATCAGCTCCTCAGGTCGCTATAGCTACAGACCTGTTTGATCGAACCTGATAGACTGCCAGCACTGTTTGCTATAGCTACAGATCTGGCTTCTACTGCAGCCTAGTGGAAGCCAGTAAACACGCCCCTGAAGTCAACATGAAACCAACAAAACAGGACTGAGGTAAGATGAATCAGTGTAGTGAGACAACTCTTTAAAATAATCTGCATGTGCACAAGGGACAAGACCCATGGTCAATACTGAATGCTTGTGGTCTATGGGCCCTCAGGTGACACTGCATTAAAAACAGGTATACATAAGTCATGCAAATCACTGCATAGGCTCAGGAATACTTTAAGCAATCATAGTCTGTGAACATAGTTCATCAGGCAATTCACAAATGCAAGTTAAAGCTATATCAAGCAAAAACCTCATCTAAATCACAATCCAGAAGTGCCGTCATCTTCTCTGGTCCAAAGCCTACTTAAAACAGATTGAGAAAAATGTAAATCTGTTCTGTGATCAGATGATACAAAATTTAAAATTCCTGTTTTTGAAAAAAAAGTTTAGGATCCCAGAGGTAAACATTCACATCAGAAATGTATGCATATGAAAATAGCCCTTTAATTGCTTTCTATGGGAGGAGCTTTTGGCTCTTAGCTTAACATGAATAAACCTAATTCTGGGCTGCAAAGAATGTTGGAGTAAAGAGCCACACATTTGTGCTCTGAAATCTAGTTATATATTTGTAGGGTTTGCTTTGTATCAAAAAACATGTCATTTATATAATTTACATAAACCCTCCTACTACGTGTAAATTTGCAAATAGAGTGTCATAAAAACATGGTAGAACGTAATCCTTTTGAAGGAACAAATTCTTTGGAAGTCCATATGATCTTCACCTTATAGAACTAATCTGTACATGTCTCACTTTGAAAATACATTTGTACACGGTTCAGAGTATGCCAATAACATCCTAACATGGCAGAGATAAGTTGATCACGTATTCCTGCTTTGGAAGGGAACAGAATTAGAGTTGACAAATTTTTGTGGATTATATTAATCAATGTCATCCTCTAATTTCATTTTCCATAACTAAGGATATGAATTAAATCCAGTTTTTGGATGTAGAGATACAGAAAAAAGAAAAAATGACAAACTTCTGTATAACTCAAGTATTTCTAGGCATCTCAAAAGTCTAGATGCATCTGTTCAGATGGTGAGAGCTACAGGGAACAAATGGCAAAATTGGTAAAAAATCAAATTTACAGAAAAGGGATATGATCAAGAAATGCTAATAAAATAGGAAGTGAAGTGGAGAAAACAACTAGGGATAGATGCAAGCTAAAAGGATAGGTGCAATAACAAGATATGGCCAACAGTCCTCTATGATAAAGAAGGTGATAAACCAACATTCATATATAATGCAAAGTGACCCTAAGTTTGGACATCTATTTAGGGAAAGACCGAGATATGTGTTCAAGAGAGGGAAATCAATAAGGGACATGATAGTAAGATCTGACATAAAACTCAACACAATGATAAGACAACAGAGACTAGGCACAACACTTAGTGGCATGTTTCCGTGCATGTCTTGTATTAACTGCAATGCTATAATTTAAGGCTCTAGCATTCAACATCTGAGAAAAGGTACAGAAATAAAAATGCATTGATTCCATAGTTACAATAGTAGAAATGTCAGTTACGCACTTAAATGCCTGTGCTGCCCTGTGAAACAACGTATAAACGAACATAGAACTGCTATAAGAACTTATGAAAAGAATGTACAGGATAGTGATAGATTTGCGGAGACTTACCAATATGGGGAGATTACCGTAGCGAGGCATTTTCATGAACAGGGGCATCTGGTCAATAAAGTTAGATGGTGCGTATTGGAAGTCGTCTCAGGGCAAAATTAAAACGAGTGTGGATCCAGATTGTTACAGAGGGAGCTTTCTGGATCCATAAGTTAAAATCCCTTATACCAAAGGGTCTAAACCAGGTTCTTAATCTTAGATGTTATTTATAAATTGGTAACAGATGTTAAATGTGGTAGCAACATAGTATAACGAGTAGATCATGTGATAAGCAAAGTAGCAGTACATACGAAATGTCTAACATGAACTGCGCATGCTTGAAAAAGGAAGCTTAGTCTTCTGAAACATCACTATGAAGTGATGTGCTAAACAGTTCTGTCAGGTCTTCAATGTGAAGATCATATGGACATCCAAAGAATTTGGGCCCCATGGATGAAAACTGTCTAGATCTAAGACTTTCTTTGTTGTCCATAGCCACCAATCAGAGCTCCACCTTTCATTTCCTATAATGCTCTGAAAAAATGAAAGAGGCGCTCAGATTGGTTGCTATGGGCAATAAACAAAGTCTTAGATCTAGACAGTTTTCACACGTTGCCCTTTGATCCTAATAAAAGGACTACGTACTACCAGGTTTTTATGAAACTCTGTTTGCAAATTGCCACATAGTAGGAGTGTTCATGTATTTAAATGACATTTTTTTATACAAAGTAAACATTAAAAATATAGCTAGCCTTCATGTATCTTCTTTTATTGAATGGTCATAGTACGGGATATATATAGAGAGGATACCCATGTTTGAAGGTGTACCTGGGTACTAAAATAATATAACGGCATTACAAGTGTAACTTGAAGATATTCTGAAACCTATCCAGCTAAAATACAATGCACATTAATGCAGTGATCCCCCCAAGCTACAGAATACAGTATTTTCAACATACAATGGGACATTGTATCTTGAAACCACACATAACATACAGTGTTGCAGACATGATCTGCGGCTCATGTGATTGAAGGGAAGATTCATCCAATCCTAATGAACATTTACATAAGATAACTGTATTATAGAAGTGCATGCAGATATTTGCTTTCGAGTAGTGCCTCTCAGCAGTACAGTGCAGTATTCTGTGTCCTGTGCTGCTCTTTATATGAGCCAAGATGAGCGTATCCTTCGGGCAATAGGTAAGATCTAAGACGAATGAAGCAGTGCATTAGCAGGTGGCCTCATTGGCGGTTATGGACAAAAGCCACATGATGGCTCATGACACTCATGTGCTGTGTTTGGTTTTTGCCAATATGGCCTAACAGGTCACTTGGATCTTGTCTGTCCAATTGACATAGTTCCAGAAGACTTGAGGTTTGTTCAGACACAATTTTGAGGCTTTCTTTTGGCAATCCTTCAAACAAACCATACTTGTTCAATCTTTTTCTAACTGTACTGTCAAAAATGTGAAAAATTTGAATGCTATCTGAAGCTAGTAGGGAATGACAAGTAATCTATATTTTAGTTTAGGTATAAATTGATTTCTATTTTTAATAGACAGAGATTTGGGCGAATTTACTAATTGTAATACTTAGACAGCAGAAACCTAAATGAAACAGTTTAATTTATCATGGTGGCTTAAGCAGTCAGATAAATTTGGCACATCTTTATACAATATTGTCAAATTTTATACTATTCAGGCCAAAGTTTCTGTATGTTGTATTTATGCTACATCCCTTTCTGGTAAGCGATGTACCCTTCTCAAGTGAGGCACAAAGTCGAAAAAGGGTCTAAAAACTACCTGAAACACATAAAAAATTTAATATATGGTATGTATGCCAGTTTTTTTTTTGCACAACTTGATTCAGAATATTAAATAGGAATAGTATATGTGCATACATTTTTGGAAGTAAGTAGAATTTTGACACAAATATAAATCTCTGCTGCAATAAAATAGGTCCTCCTATTGCACTAAGAGTCTGCATTCATCAAGAGATTAAGGGTGGACCTCATTTGTTGACCAATAGCACCTGTATCTGCTTAAAGGCGTTTTCTCACCGTGCTGTTTTACAGAGCCATAAGCAGTTTCAGACTCACATTCCCTCGTTAGGCTGTGGGTAGTTCTAGAACAGTGATTGGTATATCAGTTCTTCTGTACCTAGTTGATCCTACAATGACATCAGTGCAGGAGGTTTGTTAACTCAAGTTCACCAGGCTACAGAGCTCTAAAGGGTTAAAGCTTGTCAGAAAGCAATGTAAACAAGCTCCTGTCTATCAAGATATGGAACACAGCAGGAGTAACATCACAAGCCCACTGTTACAGCTTTTAAAAGCAGAAAGAGGTAACTAGAGAATGTGAGCAAAAGCTGGAGATAAGTTCTGCTCTTAACTCTAAAGAGAAGTAAATTCAAAGTATTTGGTTATAGTCTTTATTTAGCAACAATAGAAAAGTTTTCTTGCTACAAAAAAAAAAGAACTTGTCATTTAAAACACGTCAGCGACATTGCTATCTTACACATGGTATGTCACTTTTTAATATATTTTTTCTATCAATAAATGTTTTGTTTTTACAAGTGCTGCTGGAGAACTTTTCTATTTTTGCTATTGCTTTACTCATTCCCCTCATTTCTGTGCAGTTGTCAATGTTGATGAAGAGTGGTGAGCTGGCTTGTTCTCATTTGTATTAATAGTCTTTATTTACCTTTGCTTACATGTTAATCAATTAAATGTGAACACCCTTTTAACATACCAAATTAAACACTAGATAAACAATAAACATACCATCTTTGGATGATCCTAATAACTGACTAGTCAGGAGTGAAAGTCAGTGATCAAAGGCAGAGGTCAGGATCACATGTCAAGCATCAGAATCAGAGGTCAGTATGAGAAATGTGTCTAAAACTTACATCATTATGTTATTTGACTCTGACATGTGTGGATGTCCTAATGTGTAAATTGTATACATACATGGGATAAAACTGTACAAATCACTCATCTTTGAGAAGTAATGTAGTATGCCTACTTCGGTTTTCACTCTTGGGATATCTGACAAAGCAAACCAAGATCTTTATAAATGGTTATACATTATATTATAAAGTTGCAGAACTTTTCATTGTCTAATGATTAAGCTTTTTTTAACATGCAATTGGAAAACCCCTTCGATGGCAATAGGTAGTCAACATAAAAGTCTATCCCATTTACCAAATGTGCTTTTCTTTTAGTTACTATAAAAATAAATGGAATAAGAGAGAGTAATATTATATGGTGTAAGCATGCCAAGGATCATAAGCAAACAGTAAATTATAGCTATTAGTTGTCACTAGCTTCATAGTGAGACAATAATTCCAACACTTTAGAATATTTTAAAACTGAACAGTGATATATTCATTGCCACTTTGAATAATTCCTGAGAATGTTTAAGTCTGCAGTTTATAACAAGGAGATAGGAAAATTAGCAAATTGAATGATCTATATAAATGTATTTTCTCAACAAGCTTCTAATTGTAGGCTGTATAATTTAACATCTCGGTATGATTTCACCGTTGTAGAAAATTACTGCATGCTGTGTCATTATAATACAGGAACAGAAAATGCCTAACTTAGTATAAATCCCAAATTACTATGATTTTACTTTGTGATATGGATTACATACTGATATCTGTGATACCTCAGTCATCTTGTGTCTAATTTTAAAGTGTGATAGAAAAAAGTAGGTTGCACTCCAAAACTTAATTTTTCCAACTTTTATTTTCCAAAATTTTTTTATTATTCCAAATGACAATATTTAAAAGCCGACTTCATGCGCAACGATCCATATCTGTACATATATTTTTGGGGGGTTTCTAATAACAGACGTTTCGATCTACATACTAGATCTTTCTTAATAGAATCTCAAGATTGCCGACTTCGCTGGCGTGATACACGTGTACTGTATGAATGTATGAAAAATTAATTATGAGAAAAACGAATGATGTAAAAGAATGGAGATTCTATTGTACAGATATGCTACCTTGAGCCTACCTACCTTCCTAACTGGAGCCTATCTACCTGGGGCCTGCTTATCTACTGGGGGTCCACCTAGTTATCTGCGGCCTACCTACCTATGTGGAGCCCTGTTTAACTAATGACCTGGGGCCCTGTCTACATACATACCTGATAATATGAATCTGAGGGATACAGGCCATAGCTGTAGTACAGTCTCAAGGGGGATAATCCTCTGTTCCTCACCACCCCTCCAGGTGACTGTGCCTCTAAGCTATGGTTCGTACCAGTTCTACCATACCTGAAAACCTAAAAAGTTTGCAATAAGGTGGTGGACAGTGAGCAGGGGCTAGAAAAATGAGGATTCTAAGTAATTTCTGTCCAAATCTGCAGGGATGAGTCATCATGGTGGTCTGGATGGGATGCAGAAGAAAAGGCAAAGTGAACCACTCTACAATGAAATGGCACCTGTGAGTCACACAATATAACTGCACTGTAATCATTTATATGTCAGCAGAGCCTGTGTACACTGCTATCTACCACTATGTAGTCACTGTAGGAAGGTAAAATACAATTGCAGAAACTGTGTACACTGGTAACTTCCACTATACGGTCACTGTATGGAGGTAATATACAGTAAGTAGAGCCTGTGTACACTATATGGTCACTGAATGGAAGTAATATACAGTCTACATAGTCTATGTACACTGGTATCTACCAGTATATGGACACTTTATGGTGGTAATATTGGTCTTGGTCTTTCTATATTGATCTTTATTCAGTTATAGTATAACGGTATTATTCAGTCACTAAAGAGGACGTGTCCCAATACGACAGCACCATTTTCTCGGTGTTTTTTGCGGATAAAAAATCCTGGTAAATGTTTGCAGTCGGGTGGGGAGTGGGGCCGATCTAAAAGTTTTCTATGGGGTCCCAGCTTCTCCAGTTACACCCCTGGGCTCATCTATTTATGATAGTATAATACCTTATAAATAGCAGTCATACAGTTACCAAATAATTTACCTATACATGGAGCAAATATACCATATGCATTATATTTACTGAAAAAAATGTCCTGCAGTACCAAGAACCAATAATATTACTACTTAAGGACCAAATAATACTGCCATACTATGACCAAGTGCGACCACCACATGTGACTAACAGCTGTACTCAGGTGTTCTGCAGACATATAGGTGATTACATTGCCATAATATCCAGTGCCTCACGATAGACATCTTCTTTGATGAGTCATTCACTTTCCTTACCTTCTCCATCTGGCCCAGCCTGCCATGATGACTTTTCCTGGCCATGAAGATTTACCACACAAACATTTTAGCATCCTCACTTTTCCAGAACCTACATACCTACCTACCTACTGGGGGTTTATATACCACTCTACCTAGTGGGAGGGTCTATATAAGAAAACATGGTGATGATACATTCTATGATAGAAAAGCCGGGTGTCTGCTGTGGGGATGGGGAATCACCCATTGTTCCATTATAGGCCCCCATTAGGTAGGGAGGTATACAGACCCCCGGTAGGTAGGTAAGTAGGTATATAGGTTTCCTCAGTAGGTAGGTAAATAGCCCTTTTGTAGGTAGCTAGGTACTATGTAGGTGAGTATATAGGTACCCTTGGTAGATAGGTATACAGGCAATCTTAGTACATAGAAAGATAAAGAAAAAAGTAGTCAGGTAGCTATATAGCAGAGTAAGTAGGTAGTTTCCCTGTTAGATATATAGTCACTTTACTAGCTAGGAAGGTAGGTTAATAGGTTGCTTTGGTAGGTATGTATGTACTGTAGGTTATCCCACTAGGTAGGTATATAGGTCCCATAGTTGGTTGGAAGGTGTATAGTGCCCCAGTAGGTTGTTAGGTATATAGGATCCCCCAGTTGATGGGTAGCTATATAGTTCCCCCCAGGTAGGTTGGAAAATATATGGGTCCCCAAGTGAATTGGTAAATTATTAAGTGGCCCCAATATGTAGATAGATATATATGTCCCGTCAGTAGGTTGGTAGCTATATAGGGCCCCCACCAGTATGCAGGTAGATATATATGTCCCCCAAGTAAGTTGGTGATTATAAAGGGTCCCCCAGTATGTAGGTAGTCATATAGGGTCCTCCAGTATGTTGGTAGATATACAGTATCTCACAAAAGTGAGTACATCTTTGTAAATATTGTATTATATCTTTTAATTGGACAATATTGAAGATATGACACTTTGATGCAATGTATGTTAGTCAGTCTAGCTTGTATAACAGTGTAAATTTGTTGTGCTCTCAAAATAACTCAACACACAGCCATCAATGTCTAAACCACTTGCAACAAAAGTAAATACTCCCCTAAGTAAAATTTGACAAATTGTGCCTAAAGTGTCAATATTTTGTGTGACCATCATTATTTTCCAGCACTGCCTTAACCCTCTTGGGCATGGAGTTCACTTGAGCTTCACAGGTTGCAGACACTGGATTCCTCTTTCACTCCTCCATGACAACATTATGGAGCTGGTGGATGTAAGAGACCTTGTGCTCCTCCATCTCCTGTTTCAAGTTGCCCCACATATGCTCAATAGGGTTTAGGTCTGAAGACATGCTTGGCTAGTCCAGCACCTTTAGCCTCATTTTCTTTTGCAAATCATTTATGGTCTTGGAGATATGTTTGGGGTTGTTATCATATTGGAACACTGCCTTGCGGTCCAGTTTCGGAAGGCCAGGGATCAGACTCTGATTCAGTATGTCACAGAACATGTTGACATTCATGGTTCCCTCAATGAAGTTCCCAACAGCTGGTAGCACTCATGCAGCCCCAAGCCATGACACTCCCACCACTATGCTTGACTGTTGGCAAGACAGTTATCTTTGTACTCCTCACCTGGTTGCTTGACATCATCTGAACCAAATAAGTTTATCTTGGTCTCGTAAAATGTTTGAAGGTTTTCTCAGAGATGCTATCCTGGAGTATCTCACTGAAAATAAATGTATAACGCTGTTCCAGCATGGGTTCATGAAAGATCGGTCCTGTCAGACTAATCTCATCAGCTTCTATGAGGAAGTCAGTGCTAGACTGGATCAGGGTGAGGCACTGGATGTCATATATCTAGATTTTTCTAAAGCATTTGATACGGTGCCACATAAAAGGTTGGTAAATAAAATGAGAATGCTTGGACTGGGGGAAAATGTGTGCAAATGGGTAGGCAACTGGCTCACTGATAGAAAACAAAGGGTAGTAATTAACGGTACATACTCAGACTGGATTGCTGTTACTAGTGGGGTACCACAAGGGTCAGTATTGGGCCCTATCCTCTTTAACATTTTCATAAATGATCTTACACAGGGATTACACAGTAGAATATCGATCTTTGCAGACGATACTAAGCTCTGTAAAGTAATCAACACAATAGAGGATAATGTGTTATTACAAAGGGATCTGGATAAGTTGGAGGCCTGGGCAGGGAAATGGCAGATGAGGTTTAATACAGATAATTGCAAGGTTATGCACATGGGGAGGAAAAATCCATTACATGATTACATGTTAAATGGAAAAACACTGGGTAAAAGTGACATGGAGAAGGACTTGGGAATCCTAGTGGACAGTAAACTTAACTGTAGCAGCCAGTGTCAGGCAGCAGCTGCCAAGGCTAATAGGATCATGGGGTGTATTAAAAGGGGCATAGATGCACATGATGAGAACATTATTCTCCCATTATACAAGTCACTGGTTAGACCACACATGGAATATTGTGTACAGTTTTGGGCACCAGTGCACAGGAAAGACATTGTAGAGCTTGAACAGGTACAAAGGCGGGCAACAAAAATAATAAAAGGACTGGGTGGACTATAGTACCCAGAAAGATTAGCAAGATTAGGGTTATTTAGTTTAGAGAAAAGACGGCTTCGGGGGGACATAATAAATATGTTTAAATACATCAAAGGTCAATATAGAGATCTCTCCCAAGATTTATTTATACCCAGGGCTGTATCTAGAACAAGGGGGCATCCTCTACGTCTTGAGGAACGAAAGTTTCTACATAAACATAGAAAGGGATTCTTTACTGTAAGAGCAGTGAGACTGTGGAACTCTCTGCCAGAGGGACTTGTCATGGTGAATTCAATAACGGAGTTCAAAAATGGTTTAGATGCATTTCTGGAGCGTAATAATATAACAAGTTATAGTGTCTAGGATTCAGGAGAGGGGTCATTGATCCAGGGATTTTTCTGATTGCCAGATTGGAGTCGGGAAGGAATTTTTCCCTAAAATGAGGACAATTGGCTTATACCTCATTGGGGGGTTTTGCCTTCCTCTGGATCAACACCTTAGCATAGCAGGCTGAACTGGATGGACGCCTTGTCTTTTTTCGGCTTTACAAACTATGAAACTATGAAATCACAGGACATGGTTCCAGTAATCCATGTCCTTAGTCTGTTTGTCTTCAGCAAACTGGGGGCGTTCTTGTGCATCATCTTTAGAAGAGGCTTTCATCTGGGACTAAAGCCATGCAGACCAATTGGATGCAGTGTGCAGCGTATAGGATTAGCGCTGACAGACTGACCTCCCACCCCTGTAACCTCTGCAACATCGATGGGAGCAATCATATGAAAAAAAGAAAATCTCTGGATATGACGCTGAGCATGTTCATGCAACTTCTTTGGTTCATGCCGAGGCCTTTTCTGAGTGAAATCTGGCTTGTCCACCATGCTGGCAATCTTCTTATAGCCTAGGCCATCTTCATGTAGAGCAGCAATTCTTTTTTTCAGATACTCAGACCAATATGAGAGAGTGTGAGAGTGATAACACCAAAATTAACACACCTGCTCCCCATTTACATATGAGACTTTGTAACACTAATGAATCACAGGACACTGTAGAGTGAAGATAACAAATTGGGTACAATTTGTCCATTTTTCCAAAAAAATGTTATCCAGCACATCATGACTAAGGAGGCAGTCCCTCGAAACGCGTCGATGTAACAGTCATCACGATGCTTTCTTCTACATGTTAGTCTATTTTTAATATGTACAAATAAAGCTACTGTTTTTTAACTAAATATCAGATTGAGCTACAAGTTGCTAGATAACATTTTTTTGGAGGATTGTTCATTGTTTGGAAGCTGTGCTTCAGGACTCTCTGATCCGTGCAACTGTTATAACTCTTTCAAGTCCAGGTGAGCTGAAATATTTTTTTGTATATTATTTTAACTTGTCAATTTTCACTTAGATGTCTGTGGCTATGTGTTGAGTAGTTTTAAGTGGCACACCAAATTAACCCTGTTATGCAAGCTGTACACTGACTAAATTATATCAAAGTGTTATATCTTCAGTGTTGTCCCATGAAATATAATTGTAAGCACTCACCTCTAACATCACGTTGGACTATCTGGGAGGTGGTGGTAGGGGTGGTGGGTCCTCGCAGCCTACGGGATCATCACTTTCATGTCAGCAGATTTGGCACACGGTAAACATGTCATTCCGAGACAAAGCTATATTTTAATACTGGCCTCATATTTCATTCCTCACACATCGCACAGATCAGTGTACAGAAACAAAATATAACCATAAATCCTAAGCCATACAGACACTAATTGAAGACAAAGAACTCACTCTAACTGTGGCTTGAGCCTACTGTCCAGCACCACAAACACAGTATTCTCACCATCCTCCACTGATCCCGACTTTGAGGGCAGCCACCTGCTTTCCTCAAGCTTGGGGTGGGGGGGGGGGTGCAGCCCTCTCATCAGCTCCGCTGTTGCTCCCACCTCCAGTTTGCGGACCACACCTCTTTGGTGTGAAAGAACAGGCTTTAATAGGCCTTTAAGACCTGACATGGAATAAAATGGCCTCCCACCCATCATTACAGCCATACCGGAAAATCCAATCACTGCTAAGCAACTATATTAATACTAAAAAGTGTCAGTAATCTGTGTGGCACATACCTTGCAGATCTCCTGCTGCAAAACACCACAGGTATGCAACCGCCTGAGGTAGCACTGCCACACTAATATTATATATATATATAATATATATATATGTATATATATATATCCTTTATTACCTTACATTTTACACAGTTACAACTTCTTGGGAATTGGGCTTGTGTTATCAACCTGTTGCCCAATCCGTTTAGTGTTTAACTCTCAAGAAAATGTTATAGACAAGATACTATTGTAGTGTACTGTAATATTAAGTGCTCCCAACACAGGTTACCCTCTTCAACTTACATTGGGTAGAGTAAATATGCACAGAGTTCTATCCCTCAGAATCCCAGCAGGAAGAAGGAAGAATCATGCTATCCTTTCCTCTCCCAGGTAAAGGAAGAAGACAAGAGAGTGGAAAGAAAAGACCTGCTTCTGCATTCAGAGATGTGCTGATGTGAACATAGACAAATTGAATTAGCCCATTTTTATTGCAGAATAGATGTTATATACTGTGGTCTGTAGGATCTGGACATTTCCATCACCATAGTAAAGATTTCATATAGCAAGAATAGTTTTCAAAGCCCAACAGAATAGTTTTTAAAACATATTCTTAGTATGCTATATTTAAACTTTTCAATGGAGAATATGATCTGGATTATGTAAAAAATAGGTCCTAAAATCAAATTAAATCAAATACAATTGCTGTTATGTTGTATTATATACATACAATAAAATGTTAATTTAACTTGTTCCTTTCTTTGACTTAGTATCCATTCTTCTTCCTCTTCTTTATCTTTTTCTATTTATTTTTCTTCTCTCTCTCTCTCTCATTTTTTCCTCTCTGTCTCTCTCTCTTTCTTTTATTGTAGTTCATGCAGACAATAAAAACTACCTACAAAAATTACCTAGCAAAAGCTCTTGGGCACACCAACCTAATTAACAGCACATCAGTCTTCCAGCAGAGTTCAATAACATTCTTGTGCTATTCAGTTGACAGCTATTGACCCCGTAGAAAGTGTCCACTTTACCTTTCCCCTCTATGTGCAATCAGGAAGAGTTGTAGTCTGAAACCATGCTAGCTATAAATTACATTATTATAAAATGTACTTGCACTAGCAGCTGTTTGATTCACTACACGTTCAGAGATCAATTTAACTTTCAGACAGATGTGCAAAGTACCATAGTATTGGAGGTATAGTATGAATTGCATAAGATATGGAATGTATTAGGTAACATTGTGAAGGGATTTACTGTGGTCACCTAGCAATAACATACTATATAGGTCCACAAAATATTGTGTGCCCCACATCTGTGATTTGTTTGATCCTAGACCACAATTGCAATTAAAAAAGCCCATGGCTGTAGACTCAATAATTTTGTCAACGTAATGAATTTTAGATTGTAACTTGTAAGACACAATGGAAGTTAATCACATAGTGCTCAGGGTCATTTATAGGCTTTCCCTGTAAATTTACAGTTTCCGGTTAAAGCAATGTAACCATTTATATAATTGTAACTGTCAAATTTTAAAGTAACAACCTTTGCTAAAGAAAATTTTCTTCATACTTTAATTAAGCCATTAACATCTAGAACCCTCACAGTACATGTACAGAAATAGTTTTCGTTCCTAGTGAACCATGTGAAATTGCAGTCCTTATAAAGGGCATATTAGAAGCAAATGCTGACATACCGTTTCAAGCTGGCTTTTTAGCCTTTAGTAAAACAAATTAATTGGTGTAAATGGACACTACTTTTTTCTGTCTGTTATTTCTGCTTAATGTTAAGGAAAAATGTGATATCTTTTATGGGAAGAATAGTTTGAACATTGTATAATACTGTATTCTGACATGTTATGTAACTATGAATACAGTGACTTCTCAAGCTGCTCAAGTGTAACATAAAGAGTTTTGACTAGTCATTAAGTACTATATAAGTTTGTACATGGATAATAAAATGCAGGTTATGCGGACCTCAATGTTTTGTTATTATTCTTTGTGTAATATAAAATACATGGTACCCCAGCACTTAAACTGCTTTGTGCTCAAACATATTGGTCCTTAACCAACATTTTTGTGGGTATCCCTGTTCAGTACTCAACCATTGGCTTGGCACTTAACCATTGTGCTAAAACCTCTGTGAGACACCCCACATACTCGTGATGCTTCCAGGTGAAGCAAAGGGAAATTGTCAATGTGCATGTTGATTTCAAGCAATAAAGACTTGTCCTCTTGCTGTGTTCATGATCTAGTGTATCTTTTTACATATACAGTACAGTATGTACAATACACATACACTACTCACAAAAAGATAGGAATATTTGGCTTTTGGTTGACATTTCAGGATGAACATAAAATTTCTTAAAAATTGTTTTAAATGCACTAAGTGAGACCATCTCTAGAATGCACCTGTCAAACTGTTCAATTTATAAGTATTTTTTGCAAAACTGGCTGATTTCTAGCACGAAGCTTAATGGCAAAATTCCCAACAGATCTTTGATCCCCGAAACACCCAATAACTTTAGGAAATTGATTTGAATTGGTATTTAAACAGTCCTCCTTATCATGCTGTTTACATTTTGACTTCATGAGACCAAGACAACACTTGATCAACAGTACCTCACCATTGCAAAGCTTCAAGCAGAATGCTCTCAGACAGAAGTGACCACTAAGTTTATAGTGTCACAGAGTGTCGTCAGCAGGTCGCAACAGAGATACAGAGAGACTGAAAGAGTTACAGAAAGGCAAAGAAGTGGCTTTGACTTCATCACACACTGATGACAACTTTATTGTAAACATTGTCCTTTGGAACCGAATGCCAAGGCACCCAAGTATCATGTCAGACCATTTGTAACCATTTGCATCAGCATTCTCTGTGTGCTAGACGACCAGCAAGGGTCACCAGGTACAGGCATCATCCTCTTGCATGGGCCAGAGAGCATCTACGTTGGATGAGGAACCAGTGATCCTCAGTGCTGTTCAGTGATGAAAGTCAATTCACTCTAAGCAGAAATGATTGCCATAGCTATGCTATAGATGCTATGCATCAGCTACAGTCATCAGACAAGTTTTTGGTGGTGGGTTTGTTACAGTGTGGGTAGGTGTGTCAAGTCAATATAGAACTGCCCTACATTTTTTGACTGGTATAGTGACAAGCCTCTAGTACTGAAATAACATCATTAATCCAGTCATTGTGCCTCTGCATGAACAGCACAGGGCTTATTTCACCTTCATGAATGACAATACTTCAGCTCATCGAGGTCGCATCATTAGGGAATAGCTGTTGGAGTCTGGGGTACCTCAAATGGAGTGGCCTTCACTTTCTCCAGTCCTGAGCCCCATAGAAAACCTGTGGAATCAACTGGGTCACCATGTAAAAGTTTGTATCTCTGTGCCATTGAATCTCAATAACCTGGGGGGTACCCTTCAAGAAGAGCGGGATGCCATGCCTCTGCAATCAATAACTCGACTTGTGAACAGCACAATATATTGTTGTCAAGCTGCAATTGATGCTCAAGGCCACATGGCACATCATTGAGACATTGACATTTTTTAATGGTGTATACCCTTCACTGTTGTTTGCTTTTGTTTCATAAAATTGTTTGAAATGAGAAAATCAACATTGCAGGCTACGACTAAAATGGCCGACTTTCAGGATAAAATATAACTGTAGAAATTTTTATGTTTTCCAAAAATTTCACCTGAAAGCCAATTATCCCTTACTTTTTGTTAGTAGTGTCCCTTATGGTCATCATGGCACCCAAAGAACTTTAACCCTAGGATAGAGGAAAATAGTAAGAACAACAATTAAACTTAAAAAATAAAATATTGCCAAGTATGATATCTGCATATGTGTTTTAAATTGCAATTTAGTATGGCATGGCAAAATCTATAATATAGTCAATAGTGAAACATAAAGAGGTCACTGAAGCAACTGATGTAATGAAAGGAGTAAAAAGGTTAAAATGACAGTCTCTAATAATGGTAGAGGTGGAAAAGTTATTATTAGTGTAGTTAAATGAAAAACAGAAAAATGGTGATAGTGTGGTGGAGGCTATTATAAAGCCAGAAGGCATTAATGGTTGAAGAAACCAACTGAAAACATATGCATTATTTGTTATAGGAAAAAAATGCTCTGCACTCAACTACCCTTTAAGAAAGGATTGTGGTTGAGTCATTCTAACCTTCCTAAATGCCAAGTATGTATTAGTTTTAATATTATTATTATTATACATGCAACACAAAGTACAGGTCCTACAAACCTTAATATACTATTATTGTTATCAGTAAAATTATTGTTACAATTATTATTGTCCTAGAAATACATAAGATTGACAGCAACAATATGCCACATGATCTATCTAATCTTGCCTTATATTATTTTCTTTACTCTGGGATAGGCTATTTCTTTATCTTAGAATAGATGGGCCTAAAGAAGTGAGGATATAACATGTAATAGTCATATATTGTTTGGCAATGTGTGGAGGAAAAGATTTTGATTGTGCTGTCCCTTTAAGAGCTTTGGGGTTGACTCAATCTGGACTCATTGCCTTATTTAGCCTTAAACGTGCAAAGTCACAAACTATCTTCCATTAAAATACAGGAATTAAACACTCACATCTAGAGGTAATAGATTTTTTCAAAACTATTATACTTTTGAGGGCCACGTTCTAAAAAATCACTGATCAAAATTATCAATTCAAATGGTCTGCAACTGCTAATTTGACATAAAGTTTAGTTTATTAGTATGTTATCATGCTTTTCAGTCAGTCCTAGAGGCCTGTATACTACACCGATCTATTTACAAGTCGCCCTTTATTTATCTGAGCATTTATAATACGATGTTATATTCCACAGTACTGTATAGAGATTGTCATCATTCCCATTAGCTCACAATGCACATTTCACATTAATCTATCTGTATGTTTCTGAGTGGGGAAGTAAACTAGAGCAAACTCATGAAAACTCATGCAGATGTTGCCATCAACTGGTTTGAATCAAAGACCCCAGTGATGTGAGGAAGCAGTGTTAACCACTGAGCCACTATGCTGCCCCATTTACGTGTTTATAGTAGTAGTTTATATACAAATGCAGAGAGTATTTAGCTCTTTGTGCATTCTGTATTAGTATTATTTTCAGGCTATTCTTAACAAAAATAGACCCTACCCCACTTCTGCATTCTGTCTTTTCTTTACAATGTATATCTAGTTATGTCTATTTCCCAGCCATTACAGCTCTTGGACCACATCTCTGTAATCACAACTAGACCCAGATTATCCTATATAACATTAGATATGACAGCCATTAGCTCACAGAGCTTGTTGCCAATGCTACAAGCATTGGTACACATTATATGAAGAACATTACTAACTTGTTCTTAACATCAACATCAATTGTATCTACCATACCAAAAGCCATGTTTATGTAAATCCCAGTACTCTTCTCTATCCTAAGGGTGAGTTCAAACTATGTACTTACGGAACGTACTTTTGCACGCCTTAAACGCATATGTTAGCAAGCATGTATTTTCAATGTACAATGCCCCGAGGCTGCTTCGTGTATTTTTCTATTTCTCAACAAGTCAATTCCTTCATGTCATGTATGGTATGCCCCGAAAAGTACGAGTCGTCAAATCATCATTGCCTAAACAACAAAGATGACTTTGCATAACACTTAATGAGTTTGAAGCATCCTTGTGGCATGAACTTCGGCACAAATATGCTCTAAAGTACAAATGCGGCGTGTAAACATACCCTAACAGGTTGGGGACAAATTATCCTCATTAATGTCTGTCCTAAAAAATTATAGAGAGGATATAATAAAGGTCAGAGGGACCTCAATATATCTTTATCACTATTAGTATTATAATAAGTAATGTGCGTGGAACTTAAAATACAGTTCATACAAACCTCAATATATTAAAATTATTAATCACATGTGTTTGCGGCAGATTCAGGTCATCAATTTAATCAGACTAATCAGAATCAACTATGAAGATGGTTTTGGTTTAGCTCTGGTAATTAAACCTTATGTTCACCTTTGCAACAATTTTTCTTTAATTTCTCTAGTTACACTCTATAAAAATAATACCTCAAAAAGATTACATAATTTTTTTCCCATTTCATCTAGCTGGGAAGGACACAGTCGCAGGCACTGACAGGGCCAGGCATTTGAATTTTCCATGTTGGGAAAGGAGACACAAAGAGGTCGAATGTTTAGCAAACACTTAAAATTATGAGTGTTGTAAATTAGTCTAATTGTACAGGTTAGAACATTCCAGAGAATATGAAGCATGTACAAAGTCTCGGAGACAGGAGTGGAAGGTTCTGATGATGGAAAAATTTGATCTAAGATCATCAGCAGAAAATAAAGTACAGTGGAGAGCTTTATCAGTGAGAGTGATTGCAGTAGATTGTATTCTTTACTGAATGGGCAACCATTACAGAGAATGGCACAGGTTATAAGCATCAGTGTAGCAACTGGAGAGAAAGATGAGCCTAGCTGCTGCATTCAAGACAGATTGGAGAGGAAAGAGAAAGAGAGACCAATTAATACGGAGTTACAGTACTCAAGATGCAAATGAATAAGAAAACAATAAGAGGTTTTGATGCTTACACAGTGAGAAAAAGGTGGACTCTGGATATGTTTTTGGGGTATAAATGACAAGAACATGCATGGGTTTGAATCTAGTGCATGAAGGACAGATCAGAGTCTAATATAACCCCAAATGACAGGCCAGATGGTAGCACCCACACTGAAAGAGAAATAGCTGGGTTGGTTAATAGATGGTAGAATGATAAGAAGTTCAGTTTTAGTAAGGTTTAATTTCAAATGTAGAGAGGACATGATGTAAGAGACAGTGGATGGACAGTCACTGGTGTTTTGTAGCAATGCATTGGTGATGTCATAGGAAGAGGTGATAATTGAGTGTCATCAGCGTAAAGATGATACTGAAAGCCAAATCTGCTGATAACTTGTTCAGTGAGAGCTGTGTAGAGTGAAAACAGAAGAGGACCTATAACTATTCCTTAAGAAACCCCAATCGCAAGAAGAAAGGGAGCAGAAATAGAAGCAGTGGCTAAGACACTGTATAAGCAGCTAGAACAGTAGGATGAAAACCAAGAGTGCAGTGTCCTTGAGCTCAATGGAACTTAACATGCTGCCGAGAAGTTGGTGATCTACAGTATTGTAGAGAGATCCATAAGGAGTAACAAAGAAGAGTTTCAAGGAGTTTAGGAATGAAACGACAGTAGTTAATAGTGTAGAATGGTCCAGAATTGGCTTTTCTTTTAGTAAAAGGGTTATGATGGCTTCCTTGAAGGGGAATAGAAGATCTGAGCAAAAGGGTACATATAACAGTTAGGAGAGAGATGACAGTCAGTGAGAAGGACCGCACAAGGTGTGAGGGAATAGGGCCATTAATGAAGGCAGTGCGAGCAGAAAAGAGATGCCTGGATCTTTCTTCCTCTGGAGTTTGATCAAATCCTGAAAGCAAAGAAGAGAAATTGTGAGAAGAGACAGGATGAATTTTACGTGGAGACCATGATATGATACCTTGTAAGATACTGTCAATTTTATCTTTTGAATAAATGGGCAGGTCTTCAGCACAGGAGTTAGTGATTGTGCTTTTGTGAATTTATCCAAAGGCAAAATATAAAGGCTAAATCTTAACTTTTAATTATTTCTCATAAAACTTTCCCAAAGCAAAAAATGATACATATAAAACAACCCCACAAAACATTTTGTCCCAAAAAATACACTAATACAGTATCAAGCCATGTGTATCAACTCATGTGACCTGACAAGGATCAACTGACAAGGATCCAATTTTATCACACACTGCCAGAAAAGGTGTCAGCAATGTTGGGGCTTGAATAATAAGATATTCAGTCAGGGATTTTTGGACAATACCTAATTAAATTCCCTGTTATGCCCTGCCTAATTGGCAGGAGACCCGTCCCGAAAAGATTAACCCCACCCTATAGAGGCTACCCCTACACAGAACACAGAACAGATTGGATATAATTTCACCCATCTGGATAGAACAGATTGGATATACATTTATTCTGCTCAACTCATAAATTGTTGCTATCTATTTAGAACTTATAGGCAATATTGGATAGGAAAGGAAGCTGCTACACGGACTACTGGTCATGAGCCTCACTTTGACCCATTAAATAACATGATAGAACGAAAACCAATAGCTGCACACCCTGGGAACACCAATAGACAAAGTGAATCTGTGGGAGGCACCTTTCTAAACAAGGAGCGTCACGTTCAAGAGTAATTGGATGCAAATATATGTATACATAGCCATTCACACACATTATGGATTTCTGTTACAGGCCTGATCTCTTTTCTGCTCCTGTGTCCACATCAATACTTTGTGCTCCTGTGTTATGATGGTTCAGTATTATCATGCAGAAACATGGCATTATTTCATAAAGTCAGATCTTATGTTTTTCTTAATCTAGGCTAAAAAAGTCAAAGTGAAATTCTTACAAACTGCTGTACAGTGTCCCTATGAGAATATTATGCTGCCAAAGCCCCACAGAGACAATAATATAGATATATACTCATAGTTCTCCTTTCAGCTTATTGAAAATTGCATCGTCCCAAAAGAGAAAAAATATTAGATTTGCTCTAATGTCAGGGTTGAATAGAACTGGAATTTTTACCAACATTTAAAGTAGCTTGTTATTCACATTTTTTGTCATGTGGTAGTTCTTAAGAAGAAAATATAAGTCTTTCATTCAATTCCCAGTAGTTTCTTGTTAAACCTCAGCAGTATTTGTATTTAGTAATAGCTGTAAAAATAGGTATCATGTTCCTATTTTCTGTTTTCAGGGAGAATATTTAATTTGCAATGGATAATGCCTTTAACAGGATTAAATAGTACTTTACTGGTAACATATAGTTCAGTCCTGTAATGAATGACATAAAGGGGATAGAGAAGTTCACATTGCACCTTAATTAATGGCTGGTAGGCCCTTATTAGATGTCACTTTTCTTATTCTCTCCTACAAAGGGGTGAAGCTTGTTTTTCTATCCATTCATGAACCAGATTAATATTTTAGCTCAAAAAATAAATTTGATTCTATAATCTTTTACAGACATAATATTTTGAAGAAAATTATTTTGATTTTTCAATTTTCAGCTCTGTTCACACTTATTCTAAGTTGTGTTCATTTAGAATTCCAATGTTTTGATGGCAAGAATAGTGCAGTCTACTATTCTTGATGTAATATCTGTCAGTCATCCCAGTTCTCTAAGAATTTCAACCATAGTAAATGTATTCCATGGCTTAATATGTCATTTAAAGGTCTTGTTTCAACAAGTTAACCCTGTTTTAAAGAATAGTCTGATTTCTTTTACTCCTGGTGAACTGTGATGGCTGGGGAAACCAAGGTCGGCAACACTTTGATTGCTGCAGAGGAAATATAGAACTACATGCCAGCCATTGAAATAAACCTCTTTTTTCACAGCAAAATTCCTATGTTTAATCTTCATTATCGCTTCAGAGATTCAGGAATTTATATCTATTCGTTTTTATATTTATTTCTGACAACATAGCCATATGCATGGTTTTTATGAGACAAGTTGTACTTTTTAGAGCAGAATGTGTTGAGAGGCTGTTGAAAATTATTTGTGAGGTGAAATGAATGCTATTCTGCCATTATTTTTTAGATTTTGTTTTTATGGATTTCAGTGTGTGGTAAGAATGACATGTTAACCTTATTTTCCAGGTAAGTGCAATTACTACTACTACTATAACTACTATAAAATAGAGAACTTAAAAACAAAAATTTGCATGTTGTTTCTATGTTACTCAAACCTCTGACTTTTAAAAAATGTTGTTGACGGAGTGCAAAGACGTGTTTTTTATGTTGTGGGCTCTTGTTTGTAATGTAAAGTTTTAGGTACTGGAGTTTTGACTTTGTGTAAAATATATACTAAGATGACAGGGCTGGGGTACCCAGCTATCAAAATAACCAAATAGCACACCATTATTACATTGTGAGATGCTGAGAGGATGAAGAAAGGAGCCACTTACCTCTGTCAAACCTATAAGATAATGAAGTATTGTCCATGGCATCTGAAGGATTAAGTAGCAGAGGATGGAGTTATCTCTGATACTGACAATTGCAGACTGGTGTTAGGTGGGCACCCACTGTATGTGCAATAGAATTAGCACCTAAGCCTGCTTCATGTATGCTCTCTTGAATAACACTCTACATATATGGCAGATATCAAGAAGGGGTTAAAGCTAATTATAAGCTATGTTCGTGTTTATGTGCATGTAAATACATTACTAACACAGAAAACAGTTCAGGAGTTGCATTATGGCGCTACATAGTCTATATTCTGTATTTATGGCTTTTTTGTGGCTTCTGGGAAGGCTGAAAAGTTGAAACTTCATACATTTTTATGACAGCTGAATAAAACAAAGGGACATGATATGAGCATGAACTTCTTGGTGTTTTATACAAACAAACTTGAGGCAAAACAATACAAACTGAATATCTATTGCAGTTTTCAAAGTCCTGTCATTAGCCTTTCATCTACAATTTTTAAGTGATCAGTGTGGCAAATTTAGGTGAATGCTAAAAATATATAAGCTTTCTAGCACCCAGTGAAGCTTTTAGTTCATATTACTATTGCTTTACTGTGTGTTCAGTCTGCATGTGAACACTATATTTTGTTAATGGTTTAGAAAAAAAATATATTTTGCCTCAAACCCTCATAAGGCAAGAGCCAATATCTCTCATATTAGGAAAACAATCCTTACTGACCACAAATATTGAAATCAGAATAAATCCCTGGATCAACAGTTCTAGCAACCATAACTTGTAATAAATTATAATCAAGAAAAGCATCCAGGCTCCTTTTAAAGTCAATTAGAGAAATCACCACAAGTTCCATAGTCTCACTGGTCTTATAGTAAAGACTTCCTTTCTATGTTGGTGTAGAAATTATAACAAGGATGCCCCCTTGTTATCTTTATAGTGCTAGACAGAAATAGGTCTTGAGATCTATGTATTAACCTTTGATATAGTTACACACAGTTATTAAATCTAGCAAGCAACATGGGGGAGCTTGAGGCGCTAGCTCTTGAGGAGCATATTGATGTGGTTGGTGTTGCTGAAACATGGCTGAACTCCTTAAATGATTGGGCTCTTAACCTTCAAGGTTTTACTCTACTTAGGAAGGACAGGGCAAACAGGAAGAGAAGAGGAGTGTGCCTGTATGTAAGAAGTGATTTGAAGGCAAGTGTGAAAGAGGCAATAGCATGTGAAGAGGGTGAAGATGTGGAAACCTTGTAGATGGAAATAAAGAGGGGTTTATTGGGCAAATTAAAATCTATTGGGTTATAAATAACAGTATGTAATTGGATTAAAAACTGGCTTTCGGATCGAGAGTGGTGGTAAATGACTCCTACTCTGAGTGTTTCCGGTTGTTAGTGGTGTGCCCCAGGGTTCAGTACTGGGTGCTCTTTTATTCAATGTTTTTAATAATAATATAGTAGAGGGGATTAATAGCAGTGTTTCTATTTTTGCAGATGACACCAAGCTTTGTAGTGTAGTTCAATCTATGGAATATGTTCATAAATTACAAGCAGACCTGGACACACTGAGTGTTTGGGCATCCACTTGGCAAACGAAGTTCAATGATAAATGTAAAATTCTGCATCTTGGTACTTATAATCAGCAGGCATCATATGTCCTAGGAGAGAAAAACTGGGAAAATCGCTTGTTGAGAAAGATCTGGGCGTTCTTGTTGATCATAGATTAGAGAACAGCATTCAATATTAATCAGCAGTCTCTAAGGCAAGCAAGATATCAGCGTGTATTAAAAGAGGCATGGACTTGTGGGACATGGATGTAATATTACCGCTGTGTAAAGCACTGGTGCGGCCTCACTTGAAATATGCTGTTCAGTTCTGGGCTCTAGTTTATAGAAAAGAGGCAGTTGAGCTGGAGAAAGTGCAAAGACGAACAAACCAAACCTTTTAAGGGGAATGGGAGCGATCTTAGAATTAGGGGAGGTAAAAGAATTAAACTTATTGGTCTTGAGAGATACGGCTCCAGGAGATATGATCTAATATTCTCTATAAAGTATATAAATCGCCCTACAAAAAGTATGGAGAAAATATATTTTAATGTAAAAATCCCTCAAAAACAAGGGAAACATTCCATCATCTGTGAGAACAAAGGATTCCATTCCAGTTGAATAAAGCCTCTTCAATGTAGAGAACTGTATAGTCTGTGGAATTGCCTGCTTGAGTTGCGAGTTTCAAGAAAAAGGGTTTAGATATCTACCTGAAACAAATATATTATTACGTTGTAGCATATAAAATTATAGATCCAGTCCGATCGCAATCTCTGGGTTCAGAAAGGAAATTTTCTCCTTTATAAAAGATTAGTCTTGCCTTTATGGGTTTAAAAAGCTTCATCAGCGGGGGAGCATAACTAAAAGCTTAAAAAAACTCTTTATCTCCCTCTCTTCACTCACATTTTCCCCACCCTTCGTTGAACTTGATGTACATTTGTCTTTTTTCAATCGTACTATGTAACTATGTAAGTTACCCCGCAGTCATCTTTTTTCTAAATCATATAATCCTAATTGTGGTAATCTTTCTGGGTTATATAGTTGTCCAATTCAGTTTCTTACTTTAATCACAAAATACAAATTAATGAATATTTACCCCATTTCATAATTGTGGTACCCGTTTCATTTCGTGTGGGCACAGAAGCTGTGCCTGTGCAATCACTATAGGAAACTTGCTGTGGCAGGGGAGCTCCTATTGTAACAACCAGGATTGAAGATAACTCATTTAAAAACTATTTAACAATAGTAACAATAGTGATCGCAGCATCCAGAATGTAAGATGCTCTCCTTGTCACCCATCTGCATCCTACTATCAACTGCCATGGTATCCAGGGACAAAACAACATCCTTTAGGTAGAGTTGCCATTTGGATGGTATTCTACCAGCCAAGCTGGTTTTACTAGTTGAAGGTGGGAGTCGTTATTTTATTTGCCCTTACTTATAGCTGATAAATTTCTCATTCAAGCTTCAGAGAGTGGGGCGGGTGCAGTCATCTTTCGCATAGCCTCTCTCACTGACATTCGGGCTCTCAGGTCATTCTCTGCGGTCTCCTTGTCCTGGACAGCTTCTGTCAACCCGACCACCTGTTGAGCCAACAGCTTGTTTATCTCCTGAAGGGTCTCCATAGTTTGCACTATGTGGACATTTGTCTGCTCAAGGTACTTTAAAAGCTCCTCCAGCAGCAACAGTATAACTTTACGTGGGTGTACTTATCTCCTTAGAAACAGACCCTTATTCACACAGTGTACAGTCTCTGTATGTGTGCAGGTGTGTCCCTGCCTTCTAAAAGACACCCTTGTTCCACAGTCTCTTTTCAGTAAACACAACAGTTAGGCCTCTGGACCTTTGTTGCTGCAGCAAGTCCTTTTTGTGTGCTTTCACATGCACCCATTCAGGCACAAATTCCTGTGTCAATTATCCCCGGTTCATGCTAATTATGCTCACATCCTCCAACATATTGTAGGGGCTCACTCACGTCCAGCTCACGTCTTAGCCAGTTCTCAGTCTCAGCCAGCTTTACTCCTCCGCAGGTTACAGCACATAAAACAGCAAACAAAATAAACAAAATCCTGATCACTCTGGTCGTCTGATCACTAAGTATACACATAGAAAGTCCCTATAGACCAGTGGTCTGGGCCTACCGCTCAGCACCACAAATCAATAACTTACAGTATAGGCTTCCACCAGCCTGGGGTTAGAGCCTCCTCCTCGGTTCAGGTATTGCTCCGAACTTCAGATAGAAAACCACACCCACCTGGTTTCTGGAGCAGCAGGCTTTCATAGGACTCTATAAACCTGCCAAAATCTGGCATGAAAATAGGGGACAGCCTCCCATTAAACACTACAGCCATTCCGGAAACGCCAGCTTGTAATAGCTGCAGAGCAGCCATGCTAATACTAGCAGCTACTACCAGTGTAAGTAACTTAGGGTTACTGACCCAAAATTGTTGGCTTCTCCTACCGAGGCTAGGCAGCTTCTTGGCATGTATATTATAGGTTTCCTGCTGTATAACTTTCAATGGCAGCAGAAGGTAACTGCCTTAGGTCACCCTGCCCCAATATCTATATCTCAGTATACATAATATGCAAATATACATGATATATTTATATATACATAATATATAAATATACATATCTCACATATACACTCACATACACTGACACACACACACATATACAGTTGAAACCAGTATACATACACTATATAAAAAGACAATACCAAACTCCCAGAGTTCCGGATACAGATTCAAAACGAGGCTTGCACCGCAAGAAACACCTCCGCCCATTTCAAGCCTTTCTCGCTCTTGTTCACAGCTGTGAACAAGAGCGAGAGGTTCGAAATGTGTCTTGTCCCTCGCTCCCCCACCCCACTAAATCCAAAAGAAAAAAAAACTTTATAAAAAGTTTCACATAATTCTATAAAATAAAAATTATTATAATTATATTTTTTATAATATTAATATAACCCCCCCCCCCCCCCCCCCCCCCCCTAAAAACCCCAAAAATTTTTTTTTTTTTTTTTTTTTGTTGTTTTTTTTTTTTTTACCCCCCCCCCCTTTTTTTTTATTTTTTATTTTCCTGTATTTTAACGAATGGAATAAAGCTGGTTGTTTTTACCGTGGACGGGCGGAGGTGTTTCTTGCAGTGCAAGCCTCGTTTTTAAGCTGTATCCAGAATGTCGGGAGTTTGGTATTATGAAGCCTCCTAGCCAGTGGGGTGCCCGAACTATACGGAAACAACTCTCTGCAAAGCAAGTCCATCAAGATATAACAGTACCAGCCTGTGGGGTGAGCAGGAAACCTTTTCATGTTGTGCTTTAGTTATCTAAAAAGACAAATATGCATTTTTTTTTTCACTATCTGACATGAAATCAAAATAAACCTTACCTGTTTTAGGTCAATTAGGATTACCTAAAATTTTTTATTTTTGCAAATCGCCAGGCGAATAACGAGGAGAGTGGAGAATTAAGGCATTTTTATTACTTTCTAAAAAGTCAAAAGTTTACATACATTTCATAAGTATTTGGTAGTCTTGCTCTTAACCCTTTAGGACCCCTGGGACATAGGAGTAGAGTACAGGGTCCCTAAAGGGGCCCTTATAAGAGGGATCGCTCACGGACATTCCTCCGCACAGCAGCCGGTGTTAGTGGCTGAGTCGCACTAACACCTATGGACGTTACAGCGCAACGCGTGGCAAGCGTAGCGTCGTCCGACGCTGTTTTACCCCTTAGGACACCACGGCAAAAGGTTGCCCTCGGCGTCTAAATGAATGTATGCATCAGTGTCAATGAAAAAGTTCTTCCGGTGGCGTCGGCATACTCCAAGTCATAGACTGCAGCGATCGATGCCTGGACATGGCTGCGGGGATCCTGTGAAGGCTCCCATCTTGTGCCATTTCATCAGATATGGCCCCACTTCCGGCCCTAGGCAGTCTAATGCATTGTCTATGCACTGCATTAGACTGTATTAATGATCAGGCCCCCCTAGTGGTCAAGCACCATAGAGGGACTCAATGTTAAAGTAAAAAGAAAAAAAAGAAATAAAAGTTTAAAGTACAAAAAATAGTTTTAAAAATGTTCAAATACACACAATTCCGCAAATGTTACAAAATAAAAAACAATAAGAAATAATAAAGTTACACATATTTACTCGCATCAATGAATAAGTCTGATTTCTTTATAAAAATTTACATAATTTATCTCCCGATTATGCTGTAACACCAGTAGAAGAAAAAAAATTCCAATTGGCAATATTGCGTTTTTGTTCATTTTTACGCACTTAAAATCTTGGAATAAAAAAGTGATCAAATAAGTCGCATGCATTCCAAACTGCGAAACAATAAAAATTACTTTTAGCCTGCAAAAAATACACGTCAGGTAGGTGTTAGTACAAAAAGTATTGGTCGCACATAATGGCGCGGAATTTAAAAAAAAAAATGTTTGGAAATTTTTTTTACAGTACGTAAAACATAATGGAAAACCTCGTGTATTGGTATTTGCCGAATGCGTATCAAACTGTAGAATACAGATAAAAACACATTTTATTTACCAAAGATTGAAGCTGTAAAGCAAAAACACCTCGAAACTTGGCACGAAAATACGTTGTTTTTTTAAAAATTTCGTCCCGACTTGGAATTTTTTTTGCGGTTTCCCAGTATATTCTATAGTACAGTGAATATCTATAGTACAGTGAATAACACCATTAGAAAGTTTATCTTGTCCCGTAAAAATAAAAGCCCTCATATGTCTATGTAGGTGGAAAAATAAAAATGTTATGGCGCTGGGAAAGCGAACATGTCAACAAAAAAAAATGGCAGGTCCTTAACGTGTTAAACTGTATGACTTGGGTCAAACATTTTGGATATCCTTCCACATGCTTCTCACAATAGTTGGTAGGAGGGGGGCGTAGCCTGGTACCTAGGAATGGCGGACGTGTGAGAGCGGAGCTCCACAGAAGTTACCTACACACCGGCTAAAATAAACCCCACTGTGATCATGTTGATGACCTCAGTACTTATAAGACTGGGGTAATCAGCTCCAGGGCGCTTACTTGTCGACACAGCTCTCTCGATACACTTGCAGCCGAGTCAGCAGATGAACAGAGATGAACTAGGGTCGCTCGTTGGGTTAGAGGCATGTCTTTGCGTCTTCCGCACTTCCTCTTGGACTTACCAGCTGGGACTTCTACTGACTTCCATCGCCGGCTGTCTCCCACGCGGGGTCCGTGGCACTGGTGAGACTCAGTGGCGAGCCCCGAAACAGTGACTGCGGGCTAGATAAGGCAAGCGGTGGTGAGTACAGTTGGCCCCTCCAGAGAAATCTGCAGGGTATCTCAAGTCCGATCGTACTTCACTTCTCACAGCGCAGTGCCTCCGCTCCGTCTCCCCTGGGGCGGTGAGAGCCCACCTACCTCACTACGGGGGGGAAGTCTTCCCCTCTACCGACCCTGGTATTCTGTGCCCTGACCCAGCTAAGAAAAAAGACGGCAGTTTTTTTTTTTCACTTATTACAGCGGCCATATTGCGTTCTAACTAGCTCCTATGAACAAGAAAAGTCCGTGAAGTTTTCCCGCCACAGCCCAGCAGCTTGGATGGAGCCATCTTGTTAACAGCCACTGCATATATAAGGGACTGTTACTAATCATTGCGAAGATCTAGCTTCTATTCCATCTCATAGTAAACCCGCGAGAGGAGAGGGGGTAAAAAAAAAAAACAATAGGTCGGTGAGGAAGTTTTTTTGACCCATTTCCTACTGAACAAAAAACTGGTGTAAATGTGCCATGTTTGTAGGTCGGCCTTGCTACAAACACTGGCTTTTTATAGCTTTTTGCCCATCCATTTTACTTTAGGATTCAGGGCTTGTGATGGTACACTCCCAAAACTTGGTTATCCTTAATTACTATTGGTAACCAGTTTACAGCTGTATCGCTTTCGGGTCAGATTGTCCAATTCGAGACCATTTCCACCCAAGCTTTAAATTCTGGATGGATGTTTGAGATACTGCTTCATAATTGCCACATTAATCATTCTTTCATGATGTAAATTATTTTGGGAAGTGCAGAACTCTGCCAGCAAAAAAAACCACACTCAATGGATGCTGCAATCCCTGTGTTTCACATACAGTTGGGATGGTGTTCTTACGCTTCCAAGTTTCTCCATTTTCCTCCAAACATACCAATGGTCATTATAGGCAAATCTGTTAATATTTTTTTTTATGTCAGGGACCACTAGTACTTGTCCTCACAAAATAAGTTGGTCTTTGTTCCTCTGTTCATTGGGAAAATTAATTTGGCTTTTTATGTTTTTTTTTGGAGTAATTTTACTTCTTCCTGGCAAGTGGCCTTTAGCCCCCTTTTTGATACAGTATCTTTTACTGTGGGTTTATGACACAATCTTACCACTTTTCCCCCAACATCTTTACAAAGGTGTTTTGCTTTTGGTCTTGGGTTTATATCAATGTCGGCCAAAGCACATTCATCTTGAGACAAGAACCCATCTCCTTCCTGAGGTTGATGGCGGGGCATTCCTCTTTTTTGTACAAAAGGGATCTAGAAATTGACCCCAAAGGGTCATCCAGACTTGTGGTCCCTAATTCTCTTCCTTACTTAGCTGATTTCTTTAAATTTCCCGATTTACCACAGAAGCAGTGTGTTTTTTGGTGTGAAATTAAAAAACACCCGGTGTTCTTTTTTGCTTAGATGTTTCCAATAAACCTAAGAAACTTTTAAAGACATGACAACATATAGAGCGTTCCAAATTTTTTAAAGGGATAGTAATCCCGTTTTGTAAACTTTGATTTAAATAATAAAAAATTTATTTTTTAAAAAGGGCTTTCTCTAAATTATTCTAGCTTTTGGGAAAAATATAAAAAAAATTTGGGAGTCCAAATTGACCTAAATGGGGTAAGATTTTTTTGGGTTTTCTTGTCAGTTAGTGGGAAAACATCAAAAATTATTTATTTTTTAAGTGTATAAAAATTTTTCTGGATTTATATATATTATATTTTATATTTTATACACTCACCGGCCACTTTTTTGGGAAAACCCCTGCCCAAAGGGCTTTAACTTTAAATTTCAAAATTCAGCCAATCACATGGCGGCAACTCAGTGCTTTTTGGCTTTTAGACTTTGGGCAAGACAATCTTCCTTTAAATTCAAACCCAGCTTTTAGTATGGGAAAGAAAAGGGGTTTTTTGGGGCCTTTGAAAAGGTGGCAATTTTGGGGGGGGGGCCAGAAAGGCTGGTCGATTTATTTTAGAAAATTTCTGATTCCTGGGTTTTTTACGGGCCAAACCCTCTTAGGGTTTTTTGGAATTTGGTTTCCCAAAAAGAAAAAAACAAACAGTGTGGGCCCGGCCTGTGGGCGGAAATGCCTTGTTGATGCCCGGGGAAATAAAGGAGAATGGGCCAGCTGGTTCGAGTGGGTTGGGCCAGTGACCCCAAATACCCGTTACCAACCCGGTTTGGAAATAAATGATTATCTGAAGCACAGTACGGCGAAAATTTGAAGGGGAGATGGGCTACAGCAGCAGAAGACCCCAACCGGGGGCCACTCCTTTTAGTAAAGGAAACCCGGAAAATGAGGCTCCCAAATTTTCCCAAATCATCGAAATTTTTGGGCCCGTTGAAAAATTGGAAAAAAAAAGTTGTGGGGCTGATGAGTCTCGATTTCTTGCTGCGGGCATTCGGTTTGGTTTGGGTCAGGGTTTTGGCGTCAAAAAACCCTGAAAGCATGGATCCATCCTGCCTTTTTTATCAACGGTTTTAAAACTGGTGGTTGTGGTTTTTTATGGTGTGGGGGAATTTTTTTTTTGGCACCCCCTTTGGGGCCCCCCGGTACCCAAAAGAAACATGTTTGCAACCCTTGTGGGAATCATGCCGAAGAATTGAAAGGGAGTTTGAAGGCCAAAGGGGGGGCCAACCCTTTTTTTAGGGATGGTGTACCTAATAAAGTGGCCGGGGTGAGTGGTATAAAAAAAACATATGTTTTAGGAACATGTGGTTTAAACTGCTGGGGTTTGGGTTTTTTCCCAAACGGTTTACGTACTTTAAAAAAAAAATGGGAAAAAAACTAAAACCGGGGCCGCCCGGGTTTTTGGGGCAAAACGTGACAAAAACTGCAGTCATGCATCGGACGAAAAGCCGTCAGCTTTCCGAATTTTTTTGTCCTAAAAAGTTCCAAAGTTTGGAGTATGCATGTTCATACATCTATAGAACTGGTCTACTCCAGTTTTTTGAAGCCAGAATTCTGGTGCAGCATCGTTCATACATGTTGACCTATGTCTACACAGCACATGAAAACGGTCGGATTTTCGGCGGTTTTAGTATTTTGAAACCACTGAAAATCCGACCATTTTGCAACCCAATATATTTTAATAGAAATAAAGACCTGTAGTCTACACAAGTCATTTTTCTTCAGCTCGTTTTCTGGCAGTGCCGGTTTTAGGAACATGTGGTTTAAACTGCCGGCGTCTGGCGTCTTTCCATCGGTTTACCGTACATTCAAATGTACAGCCGATGGAAAAAAAAGCTAAAACCGACCGCGGATTGTGCGCAAAACGTGACAAAAACTGCAGTCATGCATCGGACGAAAAGCCGCCAGCTTTCCGACGGTTTTTGTCCTATGCTGTGTGGGCCACAGAGCATAGGACAAAAACCATCGGAAGCCTAAAACTTATAAAATAGAATTGAAGACCTATCACTGTTTATCAGATAATGTGCAAGGAATCTGAGGACATCACTTTATTAAATAAAACTACTGTATGTAACAGACCAAATAATGAAATGTTTGTGAATAAAATAAAACATTAAGGTCTTCCTTCTTCTTTGCAAGCTGTTTTATCAATAGAAGGATCTTCAAGCAATTAAGTAGTTCACATTGGTGGGCCAATCCTATCATATCTTTGAACAGCCTTGTCTGAGCTATAAAGATTTGTCTTTGTAAGAACATCTGCTAAAATTACCCAGATAACAGAAATCCTAGAAGCAAAGAACTCTATAAAACTTTGTTCCCTGCTCCTTAATTTTTTTTTTAATAATATAGTTCCAATCTGTTATCCAGTAAGTAGGAATTTTCAAAAAATTTTAAGTGCAAAATATTTTATATCACAAAATCCTACAATGAAACATTGAACACGCACATCAAAGAATCATGGATCATAATTAATAGGAAGCTAAATTAAAATTTACATAGTTATTACATGCATATATTCATAAATATTTTAGTAATGCAATAATCTTTTAAATTTGGATTTGGATGAAGAATGGTTTCGTTAAGATTCTCATGTAAAAAGGGAAATGGGAAAAAAATCCCTTTTTTAATAGTCATTAAATGTATTACGTCCTAGTTAATGTGCATAAATTGAAAGGTTATTTTTTTTAAAAGGATTTCTTGACAAGTTGGCTTTAAGGGCACAAATGGATTTATTAAATGCTTTGCTACACCACTTTATACACTGACCGTAAAACACAAGGTCCAGGGCCCCATTTCATTAAGTCACATCTGTACTGTGTATAATGTGTTTCATGACAAAGAGAAGCGTAACTTCAAGCTCCTGGGCCCTGGTGCAAAAGGTGACCCATTTCTCCCAGCTACCATGCGCCATCCAATATGGTGTCTTCTTATGTGACAAAAGGGGTTTTTAGACCCCACAGACCGAGGCCCCATACAAATGCTCCCTTTAACCCCCATAGCTAGGGCCCCCGATACAAAACGGGTACAAAAGGGAAAATGAAGGGCCCAAATATGAAAACTGTCTAGCAGTGATTGCCTTGTTGCCAAAGATCAGAGCTCAGCTTTATTTTACATAGTTCCCTAGAAATAAAGGCTGAGCTCTGATTGCAATGGGCAACAAAGACAGTCTTATTGCTAGACTGTTTTCATACATAAGTCCCTAAATGCTTAGCAGTTGTTTAATGACAGGTGCATGTCTCTCAGATTTCAATGGGGATACTAGACAAATAATAAGATTTGGTATCTGTTTAGAGTTCTTATTGTAATTTCTTACTTCTTTGTCTAAACTCTTTACAGTCATTTACTATAAACTTGATGATTAATACTATTGTTTTTTTATGCTGCTTTTTAGCAAAAGGCTGTGTTCAAATTGCCTTTTTTGTTATGGTGTGAAAAATTGACATTTTACACACTGTTTTACACATCAAAATGTGCATGAAAGATGTGCTTCTTTAGATTTCACAAGATGCATTATGCAGCTGTAAAATAACAGAAATGAAAAACCCATGCCTAAAATAGATAAACGCGTGACCATTAAGTCTATGGAGAGGAACAAAAAGCTTCATTTTGGGGGGCCTTCACATGGCTTTTTGGCCGCGGTTGGAGCTGTACTGCCGCGGATTGGGGCTGCAGTACGGCTCCAATCCGCGCATTAAATACGGTAACCCCCAGGGTTCATAGAGAATGGATTACGTCGCCCCCCCCGCTCGGCGAATCCGCCGGGTGGGAGATGTACCTGACATTACCTCACCCCCTCTATCCCGGCCGATTGGTGGCCACCAAAAACAGGAAAAAACTAAAAAAGGGCGATGTAAAAAAATTATTGTCAGTTGTCACCAAAAAATTGTGTGATCGGAAAATTTTTTTGATAAGCCCAAAAACCGTGCGATTTAATTTTGTCGTAATATCGCTACCCCCATTCAGCACAAAAATGTTTCTGAAAATCCCACCTCGGGTTTACTGATCACTGTTGCCACCGGGTGCGCAAAGGCCTGGAGGGCCCACAGGGACGAAAAATATAGCGATCTAGGGAGCATTTTACTGGGAAAGCCAATACACCCCACACCTCCGGACACGCAGTGACCCGAGCACGTCGGGGATCTCTTCCCCCGTGAGCATTCCCCTTGGGCGATACAAATGAAGATACCATGCGAGCATATACCTCCTATAACCCCGCCTTTGGGGGACCCTTAACTACTATAGCTGCAGAGGAAATATACCTGCCTGCCCTTCCCTTTCCCCCGCCTATGAGGACCTATACCTGCCTATACCCTGCCTATGAGGACCTATACCTGCCTGTAACCTGCCTATGGGGGGCAAATACGTGCTTATAACCTGCATATGGGAACATATAGTTGCCTATACCAGCCTATAACCTGCCTATGGGGGACATTAAACTGCCTATACATGCCTATAACCTGCCTATGGGGGACATTAAACTGCCTATACATGCCTCTAACCTGCCTATGGGGGACATTAAACTGCCTATACCAGCCTATATCAACCTATGGGGGACATTAAATTGCCTATGTAATTTTATTGGTATCCATTTTTATTTTTTACATTTACCAGTAGCCGCTGCATTTTCCACCCTAGGCTTATACTCGAGTCAATAAGCTTTCCCGTTTTTTGTGGCAAAAATAGGTGCCTCGGCTTATACTTGGGTCGGCTTATACTCGAGTATATATGGTATGTCAGCTGCGTATTTACTGTATAATCTCAAAAAGAGGAAAAGTCTAAATTCTGAGAACAGAGAAAGAATGCTACACATACAATTTTTTTTAATTAAACTCCATTATTGGATTTTTCTCTCTGTTTGTAAGAATAAAACTGATTTATCTTTACTTTTGCTGCTACATATTTTCATTGTTTTTGCTGTTCTTTTGCTGGCCCATAAAGCCTATCCCAATAGGTGGCCTTTGCAAACCATCACTAGAATGTAAGCCAACATATTGTATCATCAAATGACTGAAAAACCTGCAATCCATGTAATTTATTTAACCCCTTCCTGCAAATGGACGTATGAGTACGTCCTGGCAATCGTGCGATCTTAGAAGCGAGCCCCGTATGATCGCAACATGGGACCAGCGGTAAATTACCGCTGGCCTCATGCCGCATCACCCACAGCCGGAGTGAGCTCTGCCCGTGGGTATTTAACCCCTTACCTATGACAATCTATTAGGATCGTTGGAGCTAAGTCGCAGGCAGGAGGAGAACAGTTGCGGCAGCTGCGACCGGTGTCCCCTACCAGACAGCACAGGAAGTTAAAGTCACTTCCCAGGCTGTCTGTGAAGTAAAACATCAAAAAAAAAAAAAAAAAAACGTACACTGCCCTTTTCTCCTTTACAAACGGCAATCACCCTAACAAAGATCAAAAATAAATAAAGTACATATATTTGGTATCGCTGCGTGCGTAACGACTCACCCTATAAATAAGTCACTTTAATTTACCCGCATGGTGAACGTTGCTACAAAACTCCAAAAAAAACAAAGAATTGTGATTTTTGTTCATCCCACAGCACATAAAATGGCAAAAAAGTGATCAAACACTCATGTAAACGCCGAAGTGGTACCAATTAAAACATTGGTTCATCCTGCATAAAAAAAAATTCCTTACACAGCTCTGTATACAGGAAAATAAAAAAGTTATGGCTATCAGAAGACAGCAATGCATAAATATTGTTTTACACAATAATAACACTTTTTTTTAAAAAAACACTTCAACATAAAAAAAACTATATAAATTGGGTATCACCGTAATCATATCGACCCACAGAATAAAACTAACCTGTCTTGGATACTGCACGGTGAGCGCTATTAAAAATAAAAAAACACTACTAGGATTGCAGTATTTTCTTCACCCTGCCAAAAAAGCTGTGACAATTAAAGGAGTTGTTTCACTTCATCGATTCCTCTTACCTAAGTCCGGTTTTCTCAGTTTTATTTTTGAATTCAGTCTTTACTGGCTACTACTAGCCTGCAGTGAGGAGCTGCTGAGGACAACAGGTCAGTTGCTATGGTGACCAGCACTGGCAGCCTATCAGGAGAGACCGAACAGGTCTGTAGCTATAGTGAGTAGCTGATGCAGTCCATACAAGAGGGGATATCTAGGAATAGGTAGGACACTGTTAATGGACACATATTGTAAAGTGACTTGCTTTTGCAAGAAGATTTAATTTAAATAGCACTCCTTGCAGTGAGACAACCCCTTTAAACCTGTATAAACAGCCCCTCTGTCAGAAGACCAGCAATTTGTCTAGATCAGATATCATTTAATGGCTTTATCAATTTCACCATGCAGTTTGCAGAATGGCCATCTTTTTTAATAGGACCACTCCTCTAAAAGATAATTTTCAATGCAATTTTTTAGTTATTATCTTAAAGATGTTTATATTGTTTAAAAGTCTACTGGTATTAAAAGGCCTACCTGAAACTGAAAGAAGAACACTTTTGCACCCACATATTCATTTTCTTCCTGAAAACCGGAAGGAAAAATGAACATGTTCTATGTTTTTTTGGAATGCCGGCGGTGTCAAAAACGGTCAAGCAGAAAATTCATGCAGTGTGAACTATTGCACAGATTTTCTGTTTAAATCTATGTAAAAGGTTGGCAGTGGGTTTAAAGACAGTTTTCAAATCCGAAAACCGTCTGTAACTCAGACTGCCCCCTGCCGTAGGGGCAAGTCCTAACTATCCCCTTGGGACAGACTGTGGTAGTGACAGCAAACACGCCTGCATGTGGTAAAGATAGATTAGGCAGTAGCTTGGACAGGAAATAGGTTAGGGTAGGCAAGGTTTTTGGCATTAATATGATCAAGGAGTGGGTCAGGGCAGGCAACAGTCAAAAAGAATAATCATATTGGAACCAAGAAATCACAGACTGTACGTAGCATTGCTACACCACCCCCTGTAAATACCAGGGGGAAGAACGAGGGTTCCTTAATAGGTGGTGTAAAAAAGTAAGGATACAAATCGGCCTTTTAAAAATGCATGGGCAGGTGTGTACACAAGGAGGGGGAAGAGAGAAGGGAGAGAGCGCTCTTTGGAATGGGCAGAAGGCAAAACCAGCTTGCCATATTTAGTGGCGAACAGGAAAATGCATGGAATTGATTCAAAAACTATACTGGTAAATTATAATTTTTCCTATTACTAACCCATATTTGTTAAATTTATCTATGTTCTTTACAAATTGTGTCCAAACCATAATATCCTGTTGGAAATGCAATACATGGGACCTTTAAATGTTGTGCTACCTGCAGTCTTCAGATAATGGATGTGATCAGTACTGTACAAAGTGAAACCCTGACCTAATCCAAATAATTATAAAACAGATTTTTAATTCCTTTATATCCCATGTATATTTGGTTTTTTTCTTTTAAAGCACTTTCCCTCTTAAATATAATTTTTGGGAAATCATCTTGAAAATGGTTCCTTACATAATTTGTCCTTTTTCCACATAATCAGCAACACTCAGGATTGTGTATTTATATATTGCAGCTCCAGGAATCATATTATCTATTTGTACCTTTGTGGCGTCAGCTCATTTTCACGTTGTACATTTGAGACAATCTGGTAAAAAAAACATGTGAGAGTTTTGTACATTTAATTTGCTGTTGGCAATGTGAAGTTGACCACCATGATCCCTTTATATATTGTTTCACAGGCAATGATTGTAGGATTTATGCTTTGTGTAGGAAACCTGTGTGCAAAGCCCTAGGGTAAAATAATGCTTCCTTGCAAAATAATTAGGTTTTTCTATCTGATATGAAGATCTTGCTTAGCTTGAGATTTAATACATGGTAAGGTTTAAGTGTTAACTGTATAGAGGATTTCTACCTTATTATCGCATGTAAAAAAGAAACAAGACCTCCTATGGTATAAAATAAGGGTCTGTCCATTAGATTGCTTGCAAAGTAATTGCACTAAATTAGTTGAATATATGGTATTTAGCTTGTAAAAGTTCATGACAAAAAACAGCTTGGTTTTTTCCCACTATATCCACTAAATACAGTGATTTTGGTGCAAATGATGTTTGAACTGGGCAGTGGGAAGCCAATGAAGGGATTTGCAAAGGGGAAAGGCAGAGGAGTAACAAGGAGAGAGGTAGATCAGATGGACAGCGGAGTTGAGGATGTATTGAAGGAGAACAACGGTACTAAATGGAAGACCACAGAAAAAAGTGCTGCAGTAATCCACGCATGATATGAAGAGGGCATGAACAAGCAAAATTGTGGCAAAGGAAAGAAAGCAAAGGATTCAGAAAATATTTTTCAGGTGGAGTCAGCAGGAGCTGATCAGAGCTTGATAATCAGAGTCAAGGGTTATCCCAAGACAGCAGACTTGTTTGGCTTTGAGGAGCGCGGAACCATTGACTATGATAGATAGATAGATCAGATAGAGGTGTATTGGGATGGGGGAAAGATGATTCACTCCATTTTCTTCATATTGAGTTTGAGAAAGTGGTAGAAGAAGACAGATATGGATGATAGACACTTCTAGATCCTAGAAAGCAGAGTGTTGACATTTGGGCGTGAGATGTAGATTTGGCTATTTTTAGCATACAAATGGTACTGGAAACCATTTGATTCTATGAGTTCACTGAGGCCAAAGGTATGGAGAGAGAAGTGGTCCCAGGACTGACCCCTTGGAGTCCTCAACAGAAATCGAGCGAGAGGAAGAGATGCTGAATGTTCAGTCAGTGAGGTAAGGGGAGATCTAAGAAAGAGCCAAGTCCGTGATGCCAGGGAAAGAGAGAATTCAAAAGAGTAGTGAGGGATTAACTGCATCAAGGGCAGAAGACAGATCTAGGAGGAGGAGACCAGAGTAGTGGCATGAGGCTTTTGCAGTTAACAAGTCATTGACGACTTTAGTTAGGGCAGTTTCGGTAGACTTGATGCACAAAGTCTGTGATATTTCTTCTTTGCTTTTCATCTATGTATTCTCCACAGATGCAGCAGAATAAATCAAGATTGCATGCATGCAGGCTCTTCATGATAAAATCATAATTTTTACATGTATTTATATATCCATTAAGACAGAACTTTTTGGGGTATAAACCCAGACGAGGTTGACACACTTTTAATGTAGCTGACGACTTGTCTCTGCTTTTATAGCATTATAGGCCTACAAATCAAAATACAAAATAATTATATGAGATGTTTCATTACTTAGGAGAAGGAGGATATTGACAATAGACGATCTGGTTAGACCATATCAATCCTAAAATAATATATTAGTACACTTAAGGCTCAACGTCTTATTTAACTGTGCAAATATGTATCATCTGTGCAGTCTACATTTGGTGGGTATTTTATCTTTTTTAAGAGCAATCACTCGCAACACACACGCATGGCAATACCAATAGGTAAACTTACGTGTGCTAAGAGAAATTTTTCTAATTTAGAAACATGTAGTAAAGAAGCAGCATTAATATGCTCACGTCTTTGTAGGAGAGGTTATCCAAATTGGGTGCTCAATAGGGCAAAAAAGAATAGTGGCTTTGAAGTCGAGAGATAAACTATTGTACAATAAGATCTCTATGTAATTGTCATCAAATACATAGGATATACTGGTACTTATACTGGAACATTCTAAATATTTCACACAAATTAAATCTTTTGTTAATAAATATTTACACCTTCTTTGTGATGATCCTATTTTAGAACAAATTGTTAGTGAGGGAAGTAGCGTTGTTTCCAAGCGACAATTGGGAACTTTCTTTCCCCCAATTTATTCTTTATTGCCAATAGTTTCAATGCTTGGCTTAATACCAAAGGCTTTTATAAATGTGGACACTTTCCGTGTAGAACGTGTAACTGTAACTTCAACTAAAATTGTTTCTGTGCCAACTCTACAAAAAAGACATATAATTCAACAATATATTAATTTCAATAGAGTTAATGTAGTATATATAATTTTTTGTTGCACCAGTTGGAAGCTTAAACTTTTTTAGAATATTTAAATGATATTAGAACAACAGGTAATCGGAACAATTCAAGTGTAGCCAAACATTGTAGAGATTGTCATAATTCTAAAAAGGATTCATTAAAGTTAGTTGCATTGGAGAAAATCAAGCTAGAGGTGGAAATATTTAAAAAGTCTGCTGGAAAGGGAGGCATATTGGATACCAAGGGCGACATGTATGAAAGGGTTTTTCACCCTTTTTCTGGTGTACAATGCACCTAACTGAGCCGGCTCCGATGTCTAATACACCTAATGAATGTGTTAGGCGCATTGTTCGTAACACTTTCAAATGCGCCTAACATGAAGGGGCAGTTCTGGGGCCGTTATGGAGTGTGTCACACCACATTCGTAAGATTAGACACATATATGAATGAAGTTCGGCAAAACTAGGCACATTACTGCTCAAACAAGCAGACCTATGTGAATGTGGTCTGCCTGAGCCTAAGGAGGCGAAGGGAAACTAGATTTGCTGTAAGGGGCAAAAACGTCCCTTATTTCTCAACTTACACCAGTACAATAATAAAAAGTAATTTATTATAATTATCAAACTGTATAAAATTTAATTATTTAAATTTAATTAAAAATGTGATGATATAAAATTAATATAAAAATATATAATATCCCCAAAATATAGAAATATCTCCTATAATATGTATTTAAAATTCATAGACTCAAAGTAATTTTACATTAAATAACCCACTGATTATGTTGTTCAGATTTTTATATTTTACATTTTTATTACATTAAATTTGAAATTTATTTTTGCTGCACACAAACTTTATTCTACATACAGCAAGAGCCAGCACAGCTGTCATGGGGGCTGGCGCGGGTGCCGTCGCCCCCGCGGCCGCCCCCCTGCCCGCAGGGGGTCCGGCGCGGGTGCCGTGGCCGCCCGCGACCATGCCCCAGTTGCCCAGGCTCCGGTGCCAGTCTAGTTACCTGTCCACGCTCCTGCGCTTCCTGCTTCTGCTGGTCTGGATTTAAAGGGCCAGCGCGACGGTAATTTGTCAATTGCCGGCCGCTGGTCCTATATATAGTACACGCCCCCTGCACTCTCTGCCAGATTGTTGGTGTGCGTTAGTTTGTCTTGAGAGAGTTTGGAGTTCTGTTTGATTACCCGTGTACCAGTCCATTACGCTACGTTTCCTGACCTTGCCTGTTAGCCGACTGCCCTGACCGTCTGCCCGTCTCTGACCACGAACCTCTGCCGCCCGTCCTGACCTCCTGCCTGTCCCTGACTACGTCTCTGGATTACGACTCTGTACCACGCATTACCCCGCCCGCCATCGCAAGCAAGTCATGTCAGGGGTAGCGACCTGGTAGCCTCACGCCGCAGCAAGTCCATCCCGCTTTGCGGCGGGCTCTGGTGAATACCGGAGGCTACTTAGACTCCGCTCCCTGCCGTGGCTTAACTATCATCGCTTGTGGTGGTCCAGCAAATCCACCAACCTGTTACAACAGCACAGGAAATGGACTTTTCTTTTTTCATTATTTTATCTTTCCCAATCACAACATATGGCTGTGAGACATAAAGCAAACAGAAGAAAAATCAATGTTTTAGGCAATGGTCTAGAGAAGACTTCTACACAGGCTTGAGTGGTCCACAGGAGGACAGGGAAAATCCCTGGAGGGCCAATAAGCATAACAGACCTGTAGTTGCTTTTCAAATGCATATGCATCCTTGGGAGAGGCAGAAAGGTGGATACAGCAAGGCAAAAAACAAGAGGCAGAGTATAATAGGTATTTACAGTCATGTACAGCAGCTGTAGGGTAAGTCGTCAGAATCAACTCCACCAGTGAGCCCCAGAATCAACTCCACTGGTGAGCCCCCAGAATCAACTCCATTGATGGACTATAGGCACCCCAGTCCGACACTTCTGCTACAGTAATCCTATGGACAGCTAGGATCACCAACAAATATTGTCCCTGAAAGGCAAGTTCACCAGACAGAAACTGATTTATTTTGGTCATGTAATGAGGACAAATTCACTAGAAAAGGAGACACTACTTGGAATTGTTAATGGTAATAAGAAACAGGGAAGACCAAAAGCTCATTGGTTGGATACCATCAAAAAGGACATGGAAGTGAACATCAAGCAATTGAAAAAAGTTGTGGAAAACTAATATACTAAATTTCTGCTCCTGTAATTTACAGTAAGGAGCCTTAATGCATTACATATTCACATATTCTCTCAGTAAAAAGCTAATAATTTGCTAGCTTTTTTTCGTGCCATTGTTTCTGTATGTTTTAAATTTTAAGATGAATGTAGAAAGACATATAGAAAAACTTTTCTTCATCTATCCATCTTTCCTACCCACCACTACTATCAGTTTCTAATATATTTTATACAAAACAATGTTTAATTCTTTTTAGATACTAAGTTACTTTTATTATATATTTTTTTTGTCTGCATCACCATATACTGGTGGGCATTCAAATATATGACCCTTTACTGTGTGTTTGATATAAATGTTTCTATATTGTTGGACATTGCATGTTAGATTGCTACATATCTGGATTTAAATCCAGAGAAGCTATGTGGTAATACATTGCCAGGATGAATTTATCTATTAAATTATGAGATTAATATTCCGTGTTAAGTAATCGAGGAATATTATGTTATTTTGCAAATTTGGCAAATCACCACACTCTGGTGTTAGACAACATAATAGGTTTTCTCAAAATGATTTTGACTTTCTAAATTCTTAGATTAGTCAATAACATATTCCAAGTTAATTTAGAATTTAAAGATGAATTTATCACAATGATGTAGGTTGAAAAGCTAGTAGTTTTTTGCTGCAACAAATTAATCAACATTTGAGTATATTTCATCAACATGGGAAAGAAAGTTGGCTGTTACCAGGCCATAGTGTATGATATGATGGTGCTTTGGTGCTGTGTAAAATTTGGCAACATCTGAATAAGCATGAAGTATGGCATGTGTTAATGCCACAACCAGTGTTGGACTGGGGTGCCTAGAGGAGTTAATTACAAGGCCCACATCAAAAATAATTTGCTTTTCTGCCTCTGCGACCTGCACAGTAATGTGCCCAGTCTTAGGTCAACTGATAAAGACCACTATGATGATATCATCACACCAACCTGTAATCAAGATGAGGCGCTGGGCTTCTGAGTCTCCCTAACCTAATTGCTGAAGCAGCAGGGCACCAGGTGGTAAACATAATACATCTATAAATATATATCCCCCTCAATTAAACACTTTATATAAATAAGAATATACGACAAGCACAGAATAAAACCACCAAATAATGGTTACTCAGCTACAAACAGCACAATACTAAACCAAAATCTCAAGGCCAATATTTCCAATAATTTCACTAAGACCAAATTCCTCCATATCATGACCACATATCGCAACCATATAGTGACTGAAAAATACACCATACCATTACTGAATATAAACTACTATACCACGACCAATATTACCACAATAAAGTGACCATATAGTGGTAGATCCCAGTTGTACACAGGTACTCTACACAAATATATGTGATTTCTGTGCAGTTACATACAGTGACTTACAATAGACACCTTCTCTGATAAATTGTTTACTTTCTCTTCTCTTCTCCATCTTGTCCAGACTGCCATGGTGACTTCTCCCATCCAAAATAGTAAATATAGTTCTCCCCGCCATGACTCATCTCTGCACAGAATTTACCACACAAACATCGCAGAATCCTCATTTTTCCAGCAGTTCCTTTCTGTACAAATGCCCCCTCCATAGTGCTCCTAATGGTAATGATGACCTCTTTTTGACCCAAACAGTAAAAGTGCCCTCACAGTTTTAGTCTTCTATTGTGTTCCCATATAATAGGTATGTACACCTCCCAAATTAGGAAAGCAGACAGGTATACCCCCTTTTAAGCAGGTAGTCCCCAATTAAAGAGGTAGGTTGCCCCTCACTGGATAGGTAGAGAGGCCCCCATTAGGTAGGAATACAGCCCCACTCATTAAATAGGAAGATTTCTAAGCCCCCCAATAGGTAGGTAGGTATTTAGGTCCCCTAACAGGTAGATAGGTAGGTACAGAGGCACCCTATTAGGTAGGAACGTATCTAGGCAATCACTAGGTATGTTGCCTCCTCTACTCTATAGCTATATAGGCCCCCATTAATCTGGTATATAGGCCCCCATAAAGTAAGCATATCGGCCCCTCTGTTAGGCAGGTAGGTATATAGGCCTACCATTAAGTGTGTATGCATGTGGATTGGCCGCCTATATGGTAGATAAAGAAACCCCAGTAGGTATGTATATAGGTCCCTACTAAGTAAGTAAAAATATAGGCCTCTAGTAGGTAGGTATATAGGACCAATGTAGGTTGGTATTTAGGCCTCCTGTAGGTAGGAAAATTTGCCGTCTGTAGGTAGGTTTATAGACCTCTAGTAGATAGGTATAGTGTCCCTTCAGTCAGTAGGAAGTTAGAGAGGTCCTCTTGTAGGAAGAAAGATATATATATATACTCCCTTTACGTAGATAGGTAGGTATATGCCCCCTGTAGGTAGTATATTCTCCCTGTAGGTAGGTATTTTCCCCTTATAGGTAGGTATACGACCGCAGTGACTATATGCCCCCACTGACTGATTTAAAAAATTATAAATGCTCTTTGTAGGTAGATAGGTATATAGGCCCCTGAAGTTAGGTAGGTATATATGGCCACTCTAGGTAGATAGGTAGGTATATTCCCCCTGTAAATAGGTTCCATAGCTTTATGTCCCCTCTGACTAATTAATTTTAAAAAAAAAAGATACCTACCTCACCCCATTTCTCTGTTGAACATTTTTAGTCTGGCATGGGGGTGTGATGTCCCAAGCCGGGATGTTTCCAGCATCACCATTGGAAAAAGCCTGAGGCTTTTGGCCTAAGCAGTGCAGCGGCGCAGGAAACAAGATATCATCATCATCACATCCACACCACTTACTACTGTAGAATACCAAAATAAATTGCATCCAATACAATAATATAGAAATGTAAAAACAATACTTTATTAAATCTTATTATAATCAATCAAAAGATACATCAGTAACAGACAAAATCACACCCAAATAAAAAATATCCAACTAATCCTACTGACACATAATGCTGTACATCATATAGGTGATAATAGCATCAAAACATCACATAAATAAGTACAAAAACATCAATTTTATACATCACCAAGGATCAGCAGATTAGAATGAACCAAACACCCCGAAGCGCGTTTCCCCTGTGCTTTCTCAAGGGGAATGATTCCCCTTGATTTTTTATTTGGGTGTGATTTTGTCTGATATATTTTTTCATTGTGTATAATAAGATTTAATAAAGTATTGTTTTTACATTTCTTTATTACTGTATTGGATACAATTTCTTTTGGTATTCTTTGTATTTATGGTATCCATTCTATTTGATTGGCCGCTGTATTTATAGGTTTACTCACTTACTACTACCAAAGAATTTGCCTCAAAACCACAGTAGTAGTCGCTTGAGCAGGGTGTCAATTGTTCTCTTTCCCTCCCCCTCCCCCCAAGGATGTACATATAGTTAAAAACATCCCACGGAACTCAAAGCCCACCAGGGGCTCCGATGGGCCAGTCTGACACTGGCCACAAAAATATAACAATGTCAGTGTTGTCTAGATACTTATAGTCTTTTGACCAGAGCCAAAATTATTGCTCTGGCAATAGAATAATAGACTTCTGATATAATGCAAGCTTTCAGACAAAAATCCAGAAAAAAAACTAAGTAATACACACAGTCATTATAAAATTTTAAATTGGTGCTTTCACACTGTGCAGTTTTGGTGGTTCTTCTCACTTGCGGTACTGCATTGCAATTAAACTGCATTTTTTTTTTTTACCAGCAAGCTTCTTTTAGTTATCGTTATTGTTCAAAAAGGTGTTATAAGTGAGTAATCAATTATTGTGTTTTATGTCTTGCAGACCATAAACACAGTATGTGATTACTCACTTTTAACACCTTTCCAAACATATTAAATAACTGAAATGACTTTGCTGGCAATAAAGGCAGTTTAATTGCAGTTCAGTACTGCAAGTGAAAAAATGCAACAAAAAACGCCACAAAACTGCACCGTGTGAAAGCACCCTTTTTGAAGAATTACCCTTACTTTGTATTCATTGTCACAATGTTCCCTGAGGAGCATCTATCTATCTATCTATCTATCTATCTATCTATCTATCTGCCCCACAGATGCTCAATATGGTTTAGATCTGGAGACAGGCTTTGCCAGTCCAGCACCATTACCCTCATTTACTTTAGCAAGGCAGTAGTCATCTTGGAGGTGTGTTTGGGGGCATTATCATATTGGAATACTGCCCTATGGCCCAGTTTTCGAAGGGAAGGGATCATGCTCTGTTTCAAAATGTCACAGTACATGTTGGCACTCATGGTTCTTTCAATGAACTGTAGCTCCCCACAGCCAGCAGCACTCATGCAGACCCAAACCATGGCACTCCCACCATCATACTTGACTGTAGGCAAGACACACTTGTCTTTACACTCCTCATCCGATTGGGCCACACACGCTTGATACTATCTGAACCAAAAAAGTTTATCTTGGTTTCATCAGACCACAGGATATGGTCACAAGTAATCCATGTCCAATGTCTGCTTTTCTTCAGCAACCTGTTTGCAGTCTTTCTCATGCATCGTCTTTAGAAGAGGCTTCCTTCTGGGACAACAGTCATGCAGACCAATTTGATGCAGTGTGCAACGTATGGTCTGACCACTGACAGGCTGACTGCCAACCTTTTAACCTCTGCAACAATACTGAGAGCACTCATACATCTATTTTGAAAAGACAATCATTGGATTTGACGCTGGGCACGTGCACTCAACTTCTTTGGTCGACTATGGTGAGACCTGTTCTGAGTGGAACTTGTCTTGTTAAATCACTGTATGGTCTTGGCCACCGTGCTGTAGCTCAGTTTGAGGGTGTTGACAATCTTCTTATGCCTATAACCCACCTTTATGTAGAGCAGAAATCCCTTTTTCGGATTCTCAGAGAGCTCTTTGGCATGAGGTGTCATGTTGAATTTCCAGTGACCAGTATGAGTGAGTGTGAGAGTGATAACATCAAATTTTACACACCTGCTTCCCATTCACATCTGAGACCTTGTAACACTAACGAGTCACATGACACCAGGGAGGGAAAATGGCAAACTGAGCACAATTTGACTATTTTCACTTAGGGGTTTGCTCACTTTTGTTGGCAGTGGTCTAGATATTGATGACTGTGTGTTGAATTATTTTGAGGACACACCAAATTTACACTGTTATGCAAGCTATACACTGACTACTTTATATTGTAATCAACCTTTGAACTGGTGTCTAGAGAGAGAGCCCAACAAGGCACATTGGAAAACTCACATATTACAAATAGCAACACCTTCATCAAAAAGATCACTCAAACCTTTTAGTCCTTTATAACCTAAGTAGACAGATACATAGTTTAAAATGATAAATTTACATTTTTGTATAACAATAGCCATTATGAGCTATTTAACGGGAACCTGTCAGCTACTTTATGGTGCCCGAACGACGGGCAGCATGAAATAGTTGCAGGTTACTTGATCCTAACCCTGTGTGTTTTACCCCAAAACGCTGCCGTGTTCTGGGGTAAAACACCCTGTGAAGTTGTCTCGGTGCGGGGAGAAGCCCGGGAGAGAGGAGTCCGATGAGAGGCTTCTCCCTGCCCCCTCAGCTTAACTGACAGCTCTCTTCCATGTTTGTCTATAGGGAGAGAGCTGTCAGTCAAGCTGAGAGGGCAGGGAGAAGCCTCTCATCGGACTCCCCGCACCCGGCACAATTTAACTAGATGTTTACCCAGGACTGATGGCATTTTGGGGTCAAACACACAGGGTTATGATTGGGTAACCTGCAGCTACTTCATGCTACCTGTCATCCGAGCAGCATAAAGTAGCTGACAGGTTCTCTTTAAGGTGCTCTGAAGGTGTGAAAGGCTTTGTCCATTTTCGCATACATTTTTCTTCATTACTGACAAAATGGTAGGATTTTTTTGTAAAGACTTTTTGCCACATTGCTTTATTTGTCATATTACAGTGTTGGAGAATGGCTGAAATAGTGAACGTGGCTTTTAATGGCCTGTATGTAGGATGTTTAGTTTTAGGATCTTTGGTTGGAATCTGAACTTTGGGACCCCACAAGAAAAAAATGTAAGCTTTGAATTACATCTGCTATATTTTAACAACCTGGGTATCGTCAGTGTCAGGGACATTTTTATAGCTTGTTTAAAATGCACTTAAAATGAACATTTACCAAAGATATGAGGCAGCAATCCATCGCTATAATTGATTTTTGTTTTAGTTACCTTTGTACACACAAAATACCAAGTATAGAAAGTGGAGCAGTTATTTGCCTTCAGGTGTAGTAAAATATTGCATAGAACGAAAGTTTTCTGGACAGGAAATGTGAAAAGTCTGTAAGATTTTACAAAGTTTGACTTTGCCTAAAGTTAAAATATGAACTATCAAGTAGTAAAGTTCTATCTAAAAGGAATCTACAAATGTAATTGACAGTTCCTCTTCACCTGCACTTCATAGGAAGAGAACAAAACTGTGAAAGGTCAGAAAGAAGAAAGAGATGTGTGATTAGGATGTGAAAGCTGTGCTACTCTCACCATTGTGCAGAATAGGTATTTGCCTGGAGCCTAAAATATATTTTAAGAAGATATTCCTACTTCAATGAGACAATTGTATTGGACAGCAAATTTCTCCAAATAAATGTTTTATTATATTGGAGTCTGCTTTCAGGCCACAGTAAGGATGCTACCACTTTCTTAATGAAAACATAATATAGGCCATGTAATAATTTGTAAGTATACCAAGATATAAAAAAAATAGGTTAATTATTTTTTAAGACTGCTTTTTAACACACTGTCTTCAAAATATAGATTCATAGGGTGACATGCATGAACTTTTCGCTGATAGACCACTTTTAAATCGCTTTAAGGTAGTGTCGAATGCGCCAGAATGTATGAACCTGTTCTTCTGCAGGTCAGACATACAAGTGTATTGTAGTGCCAATAAGACAAGTCTGGCTCAGGCAGACCACCTTTAACTTAGTCTGGCTGAGCTAACTGTTGTGCGCCTAGATATAGCATTAAAGATTCATAAATGTGTAATTCTACGAATGTGGTACGACACGCCCCTAAAACGCCCCCACATCTTTGGTGCATTACAAAGTGTCGTGCAGGCGCCTATTGCGTCAAAGATTGGAGTGCAACTGTTTATACAGCTATTGAACAGGGCTATGGCAGCTTTTTGACGCCAGAAAACTGGTGCAGCCTTGTTCATACATGTCGCCCATAATGTTTTCTTATAATATAGCCACATATATTAAGCTTTGTATTTGTCACACTCAATGCTGAAGTGGCCCAACAAAATATCAGTGGATACTCTGGTGGGCCCAGGCTCCTACAAAAATATGAGCTTAATTCTTCAAAAAAACAAGTGAGGGGAAGGACTTTTGAACCAACATGGGTAATTTACACAATTATATGATGTCTGACAATGATATCCATCAGGGTACTGTAAAAAAAAGATACCCCGACCAGATCTTGTGACAGAGCCATGGTAGACCAATAGAAAACAACAGAACAAATGAAGTCCTGTTTCCACTATGTGTACTGTACTTGGCAAATGAACATGATTTCTATGCAGGACTCAAATTTTCCTTTCCAAACATAAAGTGTACACTGTCGGGAAATAGTCCTAATATTACTATGTTTGCTCTATTAATTTCTATGGGACCAACACAGCTTTTCTGGATTTTGGGGTTCTTTTTTCACAGTACCCGACATGTCCCAAAGTGTCTGACATTTGCAAAGTGAATCCCCCGACTCACTTGAAAAAGATCCTTAATTACATGCCAAAATTTTAAAAATTTTCTTCACGATTTACGAACTGCAGATTTTTTTTCCCAGTAACAGACATCTTTACAGATGACACACCCACTTTTTGCATAGCATACCTCTCTTTTACAGACTTCTCTACTCATCCAAAAATCATAATTACCACTTGTAAACCACCTGTTTTTATGTAACAATCATGTAAGAGCCAGAATTTTGTTGATGGAGATTTCTGTTGATGGAGCTGTGTGAGGGATTTTTATTTGCAAGACAAGTTAACATTTTCATTGGTACCATGTTGGGATACATAACAATTTTTAATCACTTTTTAATCTTTTTTTTACTCACTTGTAAATCTTTCTAAACAAATTAAATAACTGAAATGAGTTTTCTGGTAATAAAGGCAGTTTAAATGCAGTACTGCCTGTATAAGGCTCATCCCACACGGCTCACAGGACACATACCAGTAAGTTATCCGACCGGTTATTTTGTACCGGCTTGTGTGCCTGTGCACACGGGCCCGCGGCGGGTTGGACGGGCTTTTCTCCTCGATTAGCAGAGAAAAAGCCCTCCCCCATTCAGGATGGTTCATTTAAACGGTCCCCCGAAAATGGACAGAAGAATGAACATCAACAATGTTTTTTAGGCCAATGCACAGGTTTTCCATAAAGGCCCCATGTAAAAGTTTGTGGTCAATTTTTCAGGCCGACAATAACTGACGGGAGGGGAAAAAGCCCTATAAAAAAGCACCAAAAAACCAACAAAGCCTGCACCATGTGAAAGTACCCTATTTGAAGAATGACTTACTTTGTTTGCATTCATTGTCACAATGTTCCCAAAGGAGACTCTGTCTATCTATCTACCTTTTTTTTTCATATGGCAGTTTTATCATGGGATAACAATGAAGAAATAACACTTTGATACAATGTAAAGTACAGCTTGTACAGTGTGTACAGCTTGTATGATAGTGTAAATTTTGTGTGCCCTCAAAATAACTCAACATGCAGCCTTCAATATCCCCTAAGTGAAAATAGACAAATTGTGTGGCCACCATTATTTTCCAGCACCATCTTATTTCTCTTGGGCATAAAGGTCGCTAGAGCTTCAGCCCTTGGAATCATATCGACATGGAGCTGGTGGATGTTAGAGACCTTGGGTTACTCCACCTTTCATTTAAGGATGCATCACAGACAACACCGAACTGGTACAAGTGCACATGCCGTGGACTAAATTCACAATAATGATGAAGGGCTAAATATAATGTTTGTTCAAGTAATTGATATTTATAAACATTTCCTTTATAAATTCTGCTAGCATTTGCATTACACCATCCATTTCAAAAACATTTCAGTATCAAGATAATGTACTAAAGTCAAAGTTGGTGTACAATTCCTATACCAGACCTAGAAAGAAAATAAATTCCAAAAACTACTATATCTTTTACATTTTTATGTATGTACATCATTATATCTAATATTAGGCACTCAAGACAGCTTGAAGATTTAGCCAGCAGATTGGGACTCCAATGGGATTATGCAATTGAAGTACTTCCAATGGAAACAACCTATAGTACGAATGCTTATGATTTTATGTGGCATCATTGAATTTCTTCTTGGTGAATCCAACAGAAACTGATGCATCTAGCTGTGTGAGCGATTTATTATCGATCAAAGTTGAATCGGCAAGGTCTTTTATGGTGATCGAAATTTTTAAAGATCATGGATAATTAGCTCCTAAAAATCTGTGTATCATCTATAAGATCGCGCCATTTTCGGGCGCTTCCTGTAATTTTGGTGGCCAGCAAATCAAATTACAAGAATAATAGAGGCAGGTGGGGGGGAGATGTAGTTGTGCTGACGTATATGGGGACGGTGAGGGATGTTGGTATGAGTTGCGATTGGCTGGTAAAAAATACATGACCTCGTTTTACATTAGAACAGCGTGTTTCCTGTTAAGCCTCAGTGTCTTCAGCGTCTTCATAGGTAGTAGGACGTATACAGCGCACTGCCTGTGGCCAAACAGCTCATGGGTTGAAAGTTAATTTCCTCGGCGGCCAGTCTCATTAAAGAAAGGTATATACCGTTCGATACTTTTATGTAGCAGAGTTGCTGATCTCGCTCTCGTGACTAATACTCGAGGTCTATCAGCTTTTAGTTAGATTAGAGGTTGGAAATTTTATGTAGTTAGGTAGAGAATTTTTGTGGAAGGAAGATGTATCTGTACCGCTGTAACGTAGGTTCACGGGCAGGGGGAGGAGCAGGGGGAGGGTTTTGTGGAGGGCGACTTCTATAGTACGTCGGTAGAGTATGGTATACTATCGTCCTATATAAATGATTGGGCGTCTTTTGTGGGCGGTTGCTTGAGAGACAGTGATATCGGTGTGTGTTGATGCTAAGTGGCAAGAGAGCACTCTTCTCGCGATTCAGTGAAGCTCGGGTGTTCTCAGCGCCAATGAAGACTTCGTGTAGACATGTCAAGACGTGTGCTAACTCTAGCTTTGTATTTAACTTCAGTTTGCTATTTGAAAATATTCCTGGATATGGGCAGCCTGAACTTATATTAGGATACACATACATTTCTAGTAACTAGTGGTGAAGGTCTCTGTTGTTAGGTGCAAAACTCCACTGTGTTGTATTTTACAGTATACATTTCAGTATAAGGGTGAGTTTGTTCTCATCTTTTCATATTTTTTTTACCCATATCCACCTTTTGTTTGTTGCGTGGATCATATTAGTTCCATGTCACCTTGGAACTGTTAAAATATGAAAACAGCAATTTTGAGATAGTCACCACCAGGTCCGAATTGACAGGTTTGGTGGTGGAGTGAGAAGAGAGCTATGTGTGAAGTTATCATTATACGAATACTTAACAGATACGTGTTTTTTGACTTTGGCGCAGACAGCTTTGTTCATTGAATAACGCAGCTTGCACGTAAATCTTTTAATATCAGCAATTTTATAGTCACCACAGGAGAATTGTAGGTGCATATAAGAAGATACATTTTTTTATCCGAATACATTTCAGATACAGTGTTTTTTTTACCTTTGGCGCCACTACAACTTTTGTTCCATTGATGCAGCTTGCAACGTAATTCTTAAAACTGCAATCTTTATAGTCTCACAGGTGAATGTGAAAGGTGCAAAAAATACCGTTTATTATACGAAAACATAACAGTTAGTTGTTTTTTTGACTTTGGCGCACTACAGCTTTGTTCATTGAAGCTAGCTTGCACGTAAATCTTAAAACAGAAATTTTATAGTCACCACAGGAGAGAATTGAAAGGTGCACATAAATACCGTGTATTATACGAAAAACATAAACAGATATGTGGTTTTTTTGACTTTGGCGCCACTATCAGCTATTGTTTCTTTGAAGCAGCTTGCACGTAACATCTTTAAAACCGCAATTTTAATAGTCACCACGCGTGTATTGGAATGGTGCAAAAAATACAGTGTTATATTATACGAAAACATAACAGATACCGTGTTTTTTGACTTTGGCGCACTACCAGCTTTGTTCATTGAAAGCTGCTATGCACGTAAATCTGAAAGAACAGCAATTTTATTGTCACCACAGGTGAATTGAAAAGGTGCAAAAAAAAATACCGGGTATTATTCAGAAAACATAACAGATACGTGTTTTTTGCACTTTTGCCCAGTTCCAGTTTTGTTGATAGAGACACTTGCAGTTAAATTTGAATCATGCAATTTTGATTTGATTAGAGGGATTTGAGGAATAGCTGAGATTTGCCCAGTCTTTTATAAGAGACTTTCCAAAACTATTCCATCCTTCTCAAATTTTTATATTTCTGAAACATGGAGAGAAATGCAGGTGGTAAGCGAGCAAAGAGGGGCGGTAGCACATGGAAGGTAGAGGTACGAGAGAGTAGGTGCTCCTTCCGTGCCTGGCGACAACACGCATGCCAACGTATCGTCAGTTGCAGGACCGTCAGGCTGTCATCGCAGTGGGTCAGGGCCCTGTGAATCTCAGTAATGAACAGCATCGGGCCAATCTGTCCTTCAGTGGTTATACTGCACCTGCAACCAGCAGTCTTACCTCTCGTCCCTCCCAGTTCTCGGCCACAAAATGTCGTCATCAGCCATCATCAGCATCCGTCCAAATGAAGCAGCACAAATGTAACTCGTTTTTGTGTACCAAACCACTGTGGATAATCCATTGTCCGAAGACCTCTTTGATGACCAAAATGCTGTGGGGGTCAGAAGGCATGTTAAGATCAAGAGGATGGAATTTAGTCTCTCTGACGCCCAGTTACTGATGCCATCAGAGGAGGTGAAAGGAAGCGGTCATCGTCAAAAATCCCCGGGGCGTTCTGGGCAACGCCTTGCAGGCCCTCTTGCTTGTAGACCGCAGCTTCTGGATTCAGAAGTCAGGACGACCAAGTCACCTGTGTGTGATGAAATGTTGATGACGACATTGCGGATCCATTCATGGTCTTTTCCGCAGAATCTGGGCTAGCGAGAGCTTCACCAGTGGTCGAGGAGGAAGACGAAGGGGGGTAGTGTCAAATCGGGGTTCCCGCCACAAAATGGGATGGAGAGGGCGGGTCGCCAGAAGTCCGTGATATGATTTCGCCAGCCTCGGTCTGCGACAAACCCCGTGCTCTGGCTTTTCGCCGTACAAAAGGTCCACTGGACCTTCTCAAGACTGGGTCTTCTTTGAGCAAGCATCTGTTTCACCCAGCGATGTCATATGCCGCCTTTGCCGTAAACGCACAAGTAGAGGCAGAACTAAGTGGTTAACTCCACCAACATGTCTAGTCACATGCAGCGATGCATGAGTTGAAATGGAGGCAACAATTGGCCAAAAAAGGCCTGACCGACGCCGGGCCTCCAACCACCTGTCACCACCCTCTGTCTCCGCCTCCTCTCCTCAGCCACAACCAAGCGTGTCCTCAGCTGCCCATGTTTCAGAGTATGAATCAGGGATCAGCCTCTGGTCAGCCTCCTCCGTCGCCCCCAAAGTACACACTGCACACCTGTGACCCATTCTCCCCCTTCTCCTCCGCCATTTGACGTCCTGGCACGCCTTACAGCGGCCAGTCTAGCAGCCAGCCTTCTGTCTTCCAGGTTTGGGAGCAGAAAAAAAGAATCACTTTAAACAAACCATCCAAAAGCCCAAGCCTGAATGTCGGGGGGGGGGGCTATTGCCTGGCTTTTGAGCCTGGGAAATGTTTGCCTTTCCGTCTGGTGGACTCAGATGGGTTTCCGCCACGTCATGGCCCTTGCCTGCCCCCAATACCGATGCCGATGCGGGCATTTCTTTGACCAGATATAAGCTGTCCATGCCCTAGCCAGCCACGTGTCATTAAAATTTCAAGGCGTTGTCTGCATCTGTGGCCGGAAAATTCCATTGACCGCCGACACATGGACTGTAAGCACGGCCAAGGCGCTATTCTCGTGTTGACGCTCACTGGTGGTGAGCTGGGTGGATGTCTCTGGAGGGTGTCGGGGGCTCTCAAGGTCGGCGAACGCTCTTCAAAAACCGCAGGGTTGGAGTTGCAGGGTTCTTTCAACCAAGGTTCTCTAGTGGATTAACGTGCCCAGAGAAACCAGGCGTGTTGAAATGAATCTGTCTTGGAGACCGTCCACACACAGGTCTGGAGTGTGGACGGCTCTACCGCAACGAGATCCTGAGCGCTGGCTGGGTGACAAGGGAACTTGTGTCAGGCAAGGTGGTATGCGATAACAGGCTAAATTCTGATGGCGCCCCTTAAGATCGGTACTAGGCTGGAGCACAATCCTTGCTGGCACTGTTCATCTAACCTGGTCGTCCAGAAATTTTCTAAAGAGCTTTCCCGGGTCTAGAACTGCCTGCTGAGGACGGAATGCCTCGAGGTCTGAGTTCGACTCCGCCGTTCGTACCCTGCTTAGTCACCGCCTCATGACTGCGTTGCCAGCGTCAGCTCGGCCCTCCCCGTCACGACCCGTCTCATTGTTGACGTGGCTAAACACGCTGGAATTCCACCCTCCACATGCTCCAGCGATTGTGCAGGCAGCGCAATGCCTTTACGCATTACGAAGTGGGAACTTGGCCTGCAAAACGTGCGGTGCAGACCTCGGCGGGTGTTGAGCCACCGAGTGTGGAAGGCAGCGAGAAGAGCTCCTCTGCACCATCCCTTGACAGTTTTGAAGAAGCCACCAAAATGGTCAGTGCGGACAATGCCCTTGTCCAACATGAGGCATTGTGTGATCTTAGTTCTGGAACGCGGATGTTGGACACTCTGAAACCACAGGTCCCCGCCAGCGACAGGAGGAGGTGACGGACACAGATGCGGCCACGGATGCTTTCTCTCCGTCAAAAAATCCACTAGGCCCGGGACAGTGTCACAATTTCATTGGTTCTTCATTAGGCAGTGGTTCGCTGTTCCAGAGCTAGTGCAAGGTGGCGCATCAGCTCACAGGGTTGCATCATCTCAGGCAAGTCATTTGGAAGCTGTGGCCGGGAGTGGTGCGGGGGGGGGAGGGGCGACACAGCGGAGGAGGAGGAGGAGGTATTCCTAGAACCGATGTTACCGACGTCCCTGCCTTGGAAAGAGGTTGGCGGCGAATTTGAGGCGGAGGAAGGAAGATGAGGGAAGATCAGTTTGCTAGTGCCTCCTCGACCAGAGGCTTGGGAAATCAAGGATCCATCTTTCACATGAGTGCTTGGATGCCCATTTCCTCCATACAGATCCAAGCATTAAGGCATCAACATGAACAACAGTTTACTGGGTGGACCACCCTCCTGGATACCCGATACAAAACAAAACTCCAGCTCTTTCCTTTCCACCCACCCAAAAACTAGAGGAGTAAATGCTGGAAATGGAGGACCTTTGCTGATTGATCAACTGGAGACATCTGTTTGCGGTCTGCTTCACATTCTTCCTAATGTCACGGTGGAACAATGGGCCTGCGACGTGACTGCTGTAGCGTGCCAAGCAGCAGTAGCGGCAGCAGCAGCAAGGCAAGGTGGCAGAAGCTAATGGGTGACCTCTGGCGGATCTTTATTTACCACATCACCAATGAATGATGATGGGGCAAAAATACAACACCAGAGACCAGCTTAAGATCATGGTGCAACGACTTTATGCGTCTCAACACCAGATGGTTTATTTATGTATGTGTTTCGGACCATTTAGACTTAGCTGGGTATCCAAAATGGACTGAATGGCCCGAGCTGGTCGCCACACCATAGGGTGTTGTCTGCCCCAGCAGCCAGCGTCATATCTGAGCGGACCTTCAGCACCATGACCGGAAGGAGTCATTACAGCATACGCAACTCGGCTTTCCACACGATAATGTGGTTCGTTAGACTTTCATCAAGGATGATCAGCATTGGATCTCTGATGATGTTGTGGCACCCAATTGCCGAGGTCACAGATTAGTTGCTGGTCTACTTCACAGTCCCTCTCAAACAGAAATATGTCCTCTTGAAAAACTTATTTTTAAAATGATCATTTCTTACTGCACAATTTTTATTCTCAGTTCCCTAACAGTTCATTTTGCTGGTTTTGCTGTGAGGAGGACTGTAAAATGAACCCAAGGTTTCATGCATAACCATATTCCATTTACTCACTTCCATCTTTAGGAATTTTTCGCATTGGCAATTGGTTTTGGGGTCATGTTGCCTCACAAATTTTTTAACAGTGGTGGAGATAGTCATAATTTATAATATTTTGGGGTCATGTTGCTGTGAGATACAGCAATATTTATGGTACTTTGGATCAGAAATGTGGCTTTAAGTGGCATTTCTCCCTCACCCCAATTTTCAACGTGGCTGAGAAGTCATATTTATAATTTTTGGGGTCATGTTGCTGTGAGGATACAGCAATAATTTTGGGCCTTTGGAACAGAAATGTGGCTTTTAAGTTGCATTTCTCCCTCATATATTTTTAACAGTGGGCTGAGAAGAAGAAGTTCATATTTATAATTTTTATGGGGGTTTTTTTCATATGTTGCTGTGAGATACAGCAAATAATTATGGTCCTTCTGGAACAGAAATGTGGCTTTTTAAGTGCGCATTTCTCCCTCTAAATTTTATACTGTGGCTGAGAAGTCATCATTTATAATTTTTTGGGGTCATGTTGCTGTGGAGATAAAGCTATAATCACGGTCCTTTGGAACAGATAATGTGGCTTCTAAGTGGAATTTCTCCCTCACAATTTTTAACAGTGGCTGAGAAGTCATTTTTATCATTTTTTGGGTCATTTGCTGCTTTGAAATGCAGCAATTACTACAGGTTCCTATTCTAAAAAAATGTTGTTTGTAATAGACATTTGTTCTTCAAATTGTAAAAGTGGCTCTTGGGTCAATGTTTTGAATTTTTGGGGGCATTTAGCTGTGACATGCAGCTATAGTACAGTCCTATTCTAAAAAATGTTTTTTGGGGGTTTTTTTTTCTTTTTTTAACAGACATTTGTTCTTCTCAATTGTCAAGAGTGGCTCAAGGGTGATGGTGGTTGTGTCCAGAAAATCAGGTATAGGTAGACACTGTTAGATGGAAACATTTTGCAAATGACTTGTTTTTGCTATGATCTTTTTTTTTTTTTTTTCTCTATTCAAAAGAAGCTTTATTGGATTATAACAAAACAGATTATAAACACACAATCCGGATAAGAGGAACAAAGTTGATCATACAAATTTCAGACTTCATCTTTAGAATCGCATGTTCTTAGCTGGAATATGAGATGTATCCAGTATACGTAATCATTGTTAGCTGGTAACAGTACAGATCACGAGTGTTAGATGAGTGAAAAGGACATTGTAATGTAATATAGGAAAGTCGAGCTTTTAGAAGAGCCCCCGTATTTCAAAAGGGGCGATTGAAAAGGTTTAATGAGGGGGGGATTCACTTACATCTAAAAGATGTCTCAGCCAAACTGCAAAATCGTTATCTGATTAGATCCTCTACAACAACTAAATTCCCTATGATAAAAGGGAATCGGCACCAAAAAAGAAAATAAAAAAGGGACAAACTGGGAAGGGAGGGAAAGTCGGTCTTGTCAGAAAAACCCCCCCGCCATTTTCTCATCGCCCAACCGGACACGATGTATGTTACTAAACCGCACAATAGTGGTTTTTTACAAAAGTGAACCAGTCCTCCCAAAGCTGGAGAAAGCGCACCGCGTCCCCCGTTATCGCTCCGAATTTCCTCCCATCACAATTCAGAATTTTCTTCCCCCAGTCCGTGATGAGGGGCAGGAGAGGACCCCACAATCTAGGGTGATTGTCTTGGCTGCTTTCCACAAGATAGCTATTAGGCGGCTTTTGAGAGAGGGGGGAAGGGTCCCTGGAGGGCATGAAAAGTAATAAAAACGGGATATTCTCCGGGTTTTTTCCCCATTTATCAGGCTAATAGAGTGGATTATCCCGCCCGAAAGGTTCGAGACCACACCCCACCAAATGGAGCATCGCCCCACTCTTTATACAGGGCGCCAACAATCGGGGGCAAGGGAACGAGTGTGGGAGTAGGACGGTATACTGTACCATCGGGAAAAATTTAAATTTTTTAGCTCTTGCACTTTGAAAGACTTTTAACCCCCCTCGGATTGAGAAAATAGTTGCCCCCTTTCCTCATGAGAATTCTTTGATGCTCCTTTCTCCCCATGCCCTTTGATAGGCAAACTTAGGGGATCGTTTTGGCCATTAAAGGACTATAGATCTTTCAAGAGTATAGCGGTATTGGGCAAGCCTGCGGGCACCAGCTCTCAAAAAACGGTGGGCCCCTAAAAAGGATGGGATTGCTCATATACAGCCAGAATACGCAGTGGTAGGTGCAACCGAAAACTTCTTGCCCCCTGGGGGATAGCAGCAAAGACATAATATGTTTAAGGTTATCCCTAAGTATACTTTCCCTTCATACAAATCCCCTGTCCCCCCCCAACCTAGTGAGGGGGGATCTTAAGGTCTCAGGCATACATGGATTGCCCAGATGGGAAAAAGTAAGCGGGCCTCCTGTCCCAAAATTATGGGGGGACGAGGGAAATGCCCTGCAATTAGTATTATTTTTGCAAAAAAAGGGGTCGGGGGAGAGGATTTTTTGGGTAACATATCGGGGGAAAGCCGGGGGAGGCCGCAGTTGGAAACCAAACAGGGTTTTATATCCAAACCCGGACCCAAAACTTAGCACAGTTGTGAAAGCCGCCAGAATCCTCCCCCGCTACCGCAGCCGGAATATTTTAGGAAATTTGGCAGGGACAGGCCCCCCTTCGCCCGGGGGGTCATAGTTTTGGTTTTTGGATATTCGGGGGATTCGCTGCGCCCCGACAAAGCGCATGATCTGTCTATTCAAAGAAAGGAGGAAAGACTTTGGGACGCAATCGGGATTTGTTTTGGAATGGGTTAGAGCAACGGGGCCAGAATATTCATTTTCAAAATATTAATGCACCTATCAAGGGAAAGTCTTTTTTGTCCCCCGGGAAAGGGTCTGCTTGAATGGGTTGAAAAAAAGGGAGAAAATTAAAACAAAGATTTTTTAAGATCTGATGGATAACACCAAGATATTTAATGGAAAGTGGCCCGGCGAAAGAGTAAGAAGATTCAACCGGGCGACCTCCTCCATTGAGGAGAAAAATTCAGTGCCACGCTTTTTTTCATATTGACCTTAGATTCTGAATTTCCCAAAAACCCTTTAGGGGGAAGAACAGATGGAAAGAATAAAGGGATCCGTAATATAAAGGACAAGTCATTCGGCGAACGCAGAGCATTTTTTCATGAGGCTGCCACACATAATCCCTTTAAAAGAACCATTGGGGTCGGATATCGGAACAAATGCTCCATCACTATAGCAACAAGGGGGGATAGAGGGCCCAAACCCCCTGTTTCCAAAATTGGGAAAAAAGGGGGCGGGTGAAGTGAGCCCTTGATCGAAAATTTTACCGTGGGGGTTTTAAACGCCTTTATTTTTTGGGAAAGGGGATCGGGCCTATTTCCAAAGGGTTTTTTTAAAGGGCCCCCCAAAAAGGAAAGACCATTAAACCCCGGCCCCAAAGCCTTCTCGGGATCTAAAAAGATAACAAACTCGGGGTTTTAGAAGATGTACATAATCAATAGGGTGATGGTCTTCAGGGGATTATCCTTGCCTCTCTAAAGGGGTAAAGCCCACCCGATCGAAGGGTGGATAAACTGCCTACAGCGGGGGTTAAGCCCGCGCTATCAAATTTTGCAAAATCTTAGCGTCGGTTTAAAGAGCGATATCGGGCCATACTCTTAACAGGGGGCCCGGGGCCTTCCCTTCCTTCGGAATGACCCTTTTTATGGGTTTTAAAAAATTCATGGTCAAAGGGTGAATCATTAGAAAATGTGTTAAAGGCTTTTCCCGTAGTGTGGGGGTAAGCTCCTCTCTTTTGACTTTTTAAAATTTGGCAGAAAGCCATCTGGCCCCGGGGGTCTTTCCCGCTGGGAGGGAGGAATAGCCCCGGAGTTTGTTTGCGAGAAGGGCTCCTCAGGGACTCCAAAACATCCTGGGGAGTTGGGCAGGGCCGTGTTTTTTTCAATAATAAAGCAAAGCAGCCCGCGTGCGATCCACATGGTTCAATTGGGAGGGTTTGGGGAAGTTGTAAAGGTTAGAATAAAAGTTGGGGAAAAAAAACCTAGTTTTGTCCTGTGTTAGATGTACTAACTGTTATTCGGGTTTTTGTCTGGGGGACAAATAAGGGAAACTTCTTTTCCCGCAACCGCGGGCCAAGTATCGGCCAGGCTTTTTTACTCCCTCAAGTATACCCTCCCATTTGGCGGAACGTCTATGCTTCTTTCCATAGCACAGAACCCGTGCCCCATGGGTTAAAGTCTAGGTCACAAGTGACCCGTGGGTTTTGTGAGACAGCTCCGCTACATGAAGGTTCAACGGATTTGGGGTTTGTGGCGGCTTCTCGCTTTAACGAGCTCCATGTTTTATTAACACCCCCCTTAAAACAAATTCAGCGCCCCCCTTGGGGTTTGGGGGTCGTACAGTCCCCCTTAGGTGAGTTTGGAATCCCGAATAATTTGGAGCCCCGCAGGCAAAAAGCTCCTGTAGGGGCGTTCATTGAGCTTCCAGGCAAATGGCGGGGGCGAAAGTGGGGAGATTGAGATCACAATGGATCGGGGCATGGTCAGAGGCAACTGACGCGATCTTTGCACTACGGGTGCGAGAGAAAAGAGTGCTGGAGGAGGACTAATAATGCGGCATATGACTGGGGCGGGCTAGAAAAAAGGTATAGCTCTTTCTCCCGGATGCATCCCGCCCCATACATCCGAAGCTGCAAATTTTTGCACCACCCCCTTTTAAATTTTTTTTAAAGACCGGAGGGGGACTGAGGAGCGCCCATAGGATGAGTCTAGGAAAGGTTGGGGGAGCGGATTCAAACCCCACAGGGTGTTTTTCCTTGAGCTTTTTTTCAAGATCTTTAACAAAACTATCAATCCCTGAATTGAGACAACCCATTTAATATAATTAAAAAAAAGAGAAACAAGACATGGTGGGATTCCATCCTATTTTAAAAATGTGTTTTCTAGAATTAAACTACTAAAAAAACTTGCATGTACAAAATAGCTGTTAAAAATATTCCTCTGAATTGGTCTCGGGCGGTACAGGAGAACGTGACCAGATGTAGCTTAGTCAGAGGACATGGAGTAGGGAGCGCGGGCGGAGAACGAAGTCCAGAGACCATTTCCTCCAGCACGTTGAGTAAAATGAGAAAAAGAATGCCAAGAAAAAAGGGCAACTGGGTGGAACAGGAGCGTTAACCATCAGCATTTCCAAGTGAAGCTCAATTGGTCCGCACTCATACGGAGGGGCAAGCGCTACCCAGGTCTTGACTGTGTACTGAGGAAGGCTGGAGTTCTCACACTTCCGCTTCCGCACTCTGCTTCAGCACGACAGTTTTCGTTGCTGCATCATCAGGGCATTTTAACCTGCGTGTTAATAGATGACGGACGCCAGCCTGGGCTCTCACCGCACCCACTGTATCTCCGGCCCTGGGTCATGCTGTGGCACAGGACAGGTATAGTCAATGTCCAGTTCAACTAAAATGGTGGTTGAAAGACTCCTTTTTCCGGCACTTTTTAATCTGGGGGTCAGACAGGTTTAATGGTCATACTGCGGTCCAGGACAGATATAGTCAATGTCCAGTTCAACTAAAATGGAGGTAGAAATACTCCGTTTTCAGGCACTATTAAATAAGGGGGTCAGACAGGTTTATGGTCATACTGCGGTCCAGGACAGGTATAGTCAATGTCTAGTGAAACTAAAATTTGGTTGAAAGACTCCTTTTTCCGGCACTTTTTAATCTGTGGGTCAGACAGGTTTAAGGGTCATGCTGCGGTCCAGGACAGGGTTTGTCAATGTCCAGTTCAACTAAAATGGTGGTTGAAAGACTCCTTTTTCCGGTACTTTTTAATCTGTGGGTCAGACAGGTTTAAGGGTCATGCTGCGGTCCAGGACAGGGTTTGTCAATGTCCAGTTCAACTAAAATGGTGGTTGAAAGACTCCTTTTTTCCGGCACTTTTTAATCTGGGGGTCAGACAGGTTTAATGGTCATACTGCGGTCCAGGACAGTTCTAGTCAATGTCCAGTTAAACTAAAATGGTGGTGGAAAGACTCCTTTTTCCGGCAGTTTTTTAATCTGTGGGTCAGACAGGTTTAAGGGTCATGCTGCGGTCCAGGACAGGGTTTGTCAATGTCCAGTTCAACTAAAATGGTGGTTCAAAGACTACTTTCTTCCGGCACTTTTTAATCTGTGGGTCATGCAGGTTTTTAGGGTCATGCTGCGTTCCAGGACAGGGATATTCAATGTCCAGTTCAAGTAAAATGATGGTTCAAATCATACTGCCTTCTGGCACTTTTATATTTGTGGGTCATGCAGGTTTTAAGGGTCATGCTGTGGTACAAGACAGGGATAGTGAATGGTGTGTGACTTTTTTTCTGTGGCTTTTATAGCCTAAGTGTTGTGCCTAAGATGTAGCAGGTATCCATTTGACTGTTGTGGCTGTTAATTCCAGCTTCTCCAACCCTGTTTGGGTGTAAGAATGAAGGTGTTGTTGCTCTCCCATAGACTTTAATGGTCACCGGAGATGATCGACTATCGACTATCGAAAAACCTTATCGATGGTGGCCGACTATCGACTATCGCCCGATGTCGATAGCCAACGTAATCGCTCAACACTAATCCTAGCAAATGTTGTGTCATAGAAACTTAACATGCATGGGTCTCCTAGTTTTAATTATCTTGTAGAAATATGGTGCTGCCAATTTCATGGTTTGTCCAGTGGTAGAGTCTAAAATAAATTCTAACTAGTCACTTGAGTGAGTAGTCAATGTAGGTGATCAGCTGTATAGAACCTAGTCAATGAAAGAGTTAGGTAACAATTAGACACATGTCCCTCCAGCACTTTTTGTCTTACAGGCTGCAGGTGCTTGGATGTTATGGTACTACGTGACTCAGGGTTTAATTCCCTGAAGTGGAAAATGTAATTCCTTAGTGATAGATAATTTTGTTACCTGTGTTTCCTATGTCTCAGATATATTTAACACATTGGCTCAGTAGCTACTCTCTCTGAGAATTGTTCCAAGCTTGTCACTTGTCTCTACAGCATGTGGCCAGACACACCTGAAGACTTTGCTTTATTCAAAGTGACGGCTGTACATCTAAGACAAGACAGCCATCTACAGAACTCACATATATGATTAAAGCTAGATGCTGATTGAGAGGGCATTCTTGCCAAATCGAGCTGACAGTGTTAGGTTTGCAGTGTGACCATGTGGAAAACATAATCTCAAGGGCTGATTAGGCAGTTCTCAAGTAGCAGGATGGAGAGTTTCGCACGATGCTAATTCACTCCAGATCTCCTTCATGCTGATATCAGTACAAGGTGTGCATCCCCTGCATCTAATTTTCTCCACTTCCTTTCCAAAAGACCTCAATCAGGTAAGAACTTCTTTCATGCAAGACTAGTAGCACTATTATTTAAGAAGTCAAACAAAACAATATCTTCTGTTTGATCAGAAAGAACACAAACCTGCCACATAGAGCTGAATACAGCCACTATGTCTTACTGTAATGTAATTTTATTGTTTTATATGGCAGTGTGTAATATTTGTTTCAATTTTCTGAAGGATTCATCTGTTACAATAACACTTGTGACAAATATACAGTACAATGAATACCAGTTGCTAAGTAATGTAGCAACCTCAACTTTAAATATATAAATATATATAAATATTTAGACTTAATTTAAGATATTTAACCAATAGTTCCTCACATATGATTTAAGTTCATCTGTGGTGTTGCTTTAATTACTCAACATCATCATATGTATTACATATCATAAAAGACAGCATATGTGAGGGTGTATCTCGAGTTTTAATGCATGTAATGAATTATTATATGTTTGGTTGTGTTTAGCGCAGATTCATGGACAAATTAATAGAATTTCATAGCATTGTGCCAAATTGAGGTTTTCTTGAGGTTTATAAGTAATTTTATGCTTAACTGTTAAATGTGAAATATATATTGGATAATGTTGGCATAGTACTAAAAGTAAAAGTCTAGCAGGCTAATAGCAGCTACAGGTATTTTGGCAGTTCTAGTATGGTGTTACCCAACAGTTCAAGATGTTATGTGTTTTGTTTTGCAAGATCATATAATAAACTAGATTTTGACCAATTCTAAATGTTTCCAAAAAGTTATCTAATAAATAATCTGAAAACTGTACAAAACTTTCTAAAACTGATTAGTCTCTGTAGAAGGCAACGTCTAAGGCAGTTATCTTATAAAGTAAATATTTAAATGATTGCAATTGAAATAACAACCAATAAATATGTTATAAAATAATAATAAGAATAAATGTAGTAATCTAAATGTACAGAGAAAACCTACTGCAGCCCAAAATAGAAACACCAATACAGGATAAAGTAAAGATGCTAATACAAACCACCAGAATGTGAAATAGAAGTAGAATCCCCTTGGGATAAAAGACCAGTGGAGTACTTACTATACGCGTGACAAAGAGGGCGTGTTGCCCTTGAAACGTTGCAGACAGGTATGCTCAGCCGCCTGTCAGCCAACAGCTTTTCCTACAAAAATCAATGATAAATTAATATGGTCATTTAAATGTTGAACTAGATCCTTCCTGGATTCTTTAATGACAACACACAGAAGGACTATAACTGCAAGCATCTTTTTAATGTTGGCATAAATTGTTTTCTTGATGAATAAATAGATAAAAATTGAAAAAGAAGAAGCATAAGTCTGCAGATTTGTGTTTGTAAGGTTGCTGAAGGAATTTGGAAGGATCTCCTAGTGCAGACTGCTCTGTGGTTGCAACAAAGTTCATTCATATATAAAAAGAGGGAGAACCTCATATGCACATAGACCACATGCCTCATCTAGGGCAGTGGTAAGTGGTGCCAGATACAAAATTACATTTTTTGCTTCCTATCACATAGTCATGGCATTTACCTGCAGCTATCACTAGGTGGAACTCCCTGGAATTAATCAGCACTTTCTTTTGAATGTAAAAACAAAATATTTACCTTTATTTTTCAAAAAAGTACTTTTGGTGGTGTTCTCAGTGGGGAATAGGTTTGTGGCTTATCTTTTACTATAGTGCCTTTTGATTTCTGTGTACACCTTTGTAGAGGACACTGTAACATACTTACTGTAGGCTACTGTTGCCCTAGCATTCTTAAGAAACACATCCACTTTGCATGCATTTCTGAAAGTATTGGACAAGACATGTGACTTTAAGGTTCAATCCATAATAAATTAACTTCAATGGAAACAACTAAAGCAAACAAAGAAATAAAAAAAGCTTGTTGTTTGTAGTTAAAAATTAAAAGCAATACAAAATGCCATGGGTTTGCATTCCTGATAGTTCTTAGGCTGTGTCTATACAGCACTGGACTTTGGTCATACCCAGTGCTGTGTAACCCACAATAGAAAATCTGTGCTGTAGTTTACACAGCACAGATTTTTTACTGAGGTTTTACAAAACCTAAAACCATCCGGTGAAATATAGAACATGTTGTATATTCCGCCTACCACCGTCGGATTCCCGTGCAGCCCATGTACTGGACCACCAGGAACCCTAAATCTGATCAAATTTTTTTTGCAAAAAACAGAGGTGCAGCACACTCTAGCAATGTGAAAATGCCATCGGATTGCTGTGTAGACCATGCCTTAACCTATCATTGAGTTTTGAAACGGATGCTACAAATAATGGCTAAGCTTGTGCAATAAGCACTAGAGTTAAAGAAAAAAGGAACAACTTTAGATACTAGAAAAACAGGTAGGGTGCATTTATACTTAGACATGTAGTAGAATGTACTAGAATATGTTGGAATCGTGCTATATTTATGTCCTCCTTGAGTATGACAACTCCTATTTGGTAATTTAGTCTAATTTGTTTTTTGTGCAAGATTTATGTAGCTTGATTAGCACTACAGTGCTGCTTTCATGTTTGTAACTGTGTACAGCTCTGACAATGAGATAAGGACAAAATTTGGACATTTGAATTCAAACACCTGCAAAATAGCAAAGTAACATAATAAACATTATTGGTATTAGGGGTAGAAACAAAGAATATAGCAATGGTTAATTCCACACGATGCTCTGTATCAGTCTTCCCTCTCTAACATGAGTCCGGAGTAGAAAGGTAATTTTAAAAGACTGACTAGACAAAGTAGTAACACCAATAAACTGGATGATTCAATTGCACCAGTCAGAATCAGATAATAGAACTTAAATTAGATGCCATCGTTAGCCCAACCGATGATTATTGCGTATCTGCATATTTTTAACTAAAAATGAAAGGCAAGAACCTGATGAAAATATCATATGAGAGCTAAATATTGTAATATTTCATAGCTAAGCAAGATGCCTTATTATCATGTTAAATTATACATTTCTTAGTCTCTGTTCATATCTGAGTTGGAAGCTCTGCATCCATCACAGATTCCATCATATGTGATGAAACCATGGACACTTCATTGGCACTGAGGTTGTTATGTTCTTTTGCATGGTAAGAAAAGAGGATTTAATCCTCTTTTCTCTTCTTTTAATTTTTTCCTTTTTAAGATTGCCTTTCAATTTTAGATATCATCCCATCACCCACTAGATGTTTGTATATTTATTATTCTGTTTTTGTCTTTAAATATTTGAATTCTCCTCTATAGCAAACATAAGCATATTATGGGGTTGCACTGCAGTAGTCTTTTTTTCTTTTAGTTTATAAAGAGTATTAAAGGAAGCTTATAGGTTGTTATCATGTTAAGAGTCTCAATGCAAAAAAGTTTTCTATGTAGTTGGTGAATTTTCAACAGGGTTATCAATAAGGCTATGTCTCCACTGAACAGAAAAACTTCAATTGTTTCAGCATTTTTCATTTTTTAAACCTCCTGCTGTCTCCTTAATGTCTTTTTTCTGCTCGTTTGTACTGCTGGTTGCTTTATGTAACATATTGCAAAAAACGACTGAGCAGGGCAGAAAATGAACTAATGGAGTCTATGGCTGTGTCTCCGCTGCACAGAAAAACAGCTGTTTTTTCAGCGTTTCTTGTTTGTTTTTTTTACAATGCTGTGCATGTCTGCAAAAAATGCCCCAAAATACGCTCCAAAAAACCCAAAATGCGCCAAAAAACAGACTTTTTTCAGCTGATTTTGACAGGCAGTGGACAAAAAACTCAGTTTTAAGAGCATTGTTAGTATTTGGTTTTCTGGTCATTTTTTGTCCAATGCAGTGTAGACATAACCTAAGGCAATGTCTGCTGTTTCCTCTATAAGGTACTGCTGGTCTGTTTAATTTAATCATTACCCAACACATATGATCTTAAATCAGGATCTAAGGTCTCCAGTCCACTAAAGATCATACCAAAACAAATGATCTACTTGAATGTAAACCATCTTCTTTGTGAAACCAATCCCTCACTCCTCAAAACACAGGTTCTTCAATACTCACTTTTTTAAGAAGGCCAGCCTACTCCATAGTACTAAATGTCACTGTGATAGATCTATACCCAATTTGCAGGGTTCTTACCATCTCAGTCAAAATACCACAAAAAGTTATTACCACTGATGTGCAACATAAAATGGGTGTTCTCACCATGCTGTTCCATAGAGCCTGCTCATCCCAGCCGGCTTAAGGCTATCACTTTCTGGCTAGGCTATATGTGATTCTAGCTGAGTCTGTTAGAGAGACATTGTTAAAGGGAACCTGTCACATAGATTATGCCCCCCCTTGCTGAGGGTAGCACAAGCTAGTGTCAAACCTGCTGTTCCCAGCGCTGTGTCCCTTATTCTGTAAGATGCAGCAGTTTTAGAGCATTTAATGCTCAAATCTTATTCATGGGCAGATGTTAGCCCCACCCACCTGGCAGTTATTCACATGTTTCTATCTATTCAAAGTAATAGGTTAGTCAGTTGAAGTGGGTGGGGCTAGCCTCAGCTGGGAATGACTCTTTTCTGACTGAAAACTGCAGATTTGAGCATTAAATGCATTAAACTACAGCATCTTACAGAATAAGGGACACAGTGCTGGGCACAGCATGTCTGTCACTAGCTTGTGCTGTCCTCAGCCAGGGGGCATAAACTAGATGACAGGTTCTCTTTACTAGAAGGGTTTTAAATAACAAGGCAGATTGCTGCAGAGCTCTTAAGGGTTAAAGTTTGTACATAACAAAGCAAAACAAGCTTCTATGCTGGCGATAACACTCAGCAGAAAGTAATGTCACCATAGCCGGCAGACAGCAGAGAGAGAGCTGGTTGGTAACCTAGAGAAACTTGTGTACACAAGCCGGAGATAAAATTTCCTCTATCTCCTAGACAAAGCAAAATCAGAATAGCAATTTGGTAATAGTTGTTATTTATCTTTAACTACACATTTAAAGCTAATCACTGTGGTCAGAAAACTTCTTTAAAGACAACTGTCTGAAAGGCCACACTAGAAAAAAAAATCCACACATGCACCATTGCACTGCATTAGGTTGCAAGAGAGCTCAGGCAGAATTAAAACAGGCCTGACAAAACACATACAGTTGAAACCAGAAGTTTGTGTACACTTTATAAAAAGACACATGTGCATGTTTTTCTCACTTTCTAATATGAAATCAGAATAAACCTTACCCATTTTAGGTCAATTAGGATTACCAAAATTATTTATATTTGTCAAATGCCAGAATAATGAGAGAATTCTTTAAGACACTGCTTTTGTGTGTAACATCATGGGAAAGTATAAAGAAATCAGCCAAGATATCAGGAAGATAATTGTTGTCTTGAACAAGTCTTGATCATCCTTGGGTATAATTTCCAGATACCTGATGGTGCCTCGTTCATCTGTACAGATAATTATATTCAAGTACAAACAAGATGGGAATGTCCAGCCATCCTACCGTTCCAGGAAGTAGATGGGTTCTGTGTCTCAGAGGTGAACATGCTTTGGTCAGACATGTGCCTATAAACCCAAGAAAAAAAGCAAAAGACCTTGTGAAGATGCTGGCAGAAGCTGGAAAGATTGTGTCATTATCCATGTTATGGAAATTAGGTTATTTTATGTTGTTCTTTCTATGGATTGAATTGGTGATTGAAACAAGGACTGTATAAACCTGAGCTGAAAAGCCACTCTGCTAGGAAGAAGCCATTACCCCTAAAGAAACATGTAAAAGCCAGATTAATGTTTGCAAATGCACACAGGAACAAAGACCTACATTTTGGAGACATGTCCTGTGGTCCTACAAAAATAATATTGAACTGTTTGGCCATAATGACCATTGTTACATTTGGAAGAAAAAGGGAGAAGCTTGAAAGCCAAAGAACAGCATCTCAACTTTGAAACATGGTGGTGCATCATGTTGTGAGGTTGTCTTGCTGCAGAGGGACTGATGCACTTCACAAAATAGATGGCATCATAAGGAAAGAAGATTATGTGGCAATACTGAAACAACATCTCAAGACATCAGCCAGGAACTTAATGTTTGGATGCAAATGGGTCTTCCAAATAGACAATGACCCGAAGCATACTTCCAAACTGACAAACATCAAGGGGAAAAGAGAAGAAATGGCTCACCTGGAGTCCTGGATGTACTTTGTTCAGCTGCTGCACGGCCAGGGAGGCAACCCCTTCAAGTCAGATCCAACACACAAGTAGCAAATAGCCAGCGCTGCTGATATTGACAGAGTTAAATTCAAGCGGTTTAAGATGGCATTAAAATTCTTGTACCTTTATTCATTCATTATTAAAATCCATTCATCTCATAAAGCCAACATAACGTGAAACGTCTCACTAGCGTCCTTGCTGTAGAGTTAGCTGGAAGAACTGACCGTGTTTCGGGTCACATGACCCTTCCTCATGGTCTGACTACAGCTGCTGCCCGTAGAGTTACATACCCGAGAGAACACTACAAAGTGCTTAACCCTTAAAAATCTTCCAAACTGGTTACAAAGTGGCTTAAAGGGGTTGTCTCATCTCAGAGTTTCATAGGATGCATGAATGAAATAATGCTGCTTTGCTCTGTCACTTCCTGGTCAAGCTGTCTGTAATTTGCATATGCACTCCCCTTACCTCTTTCAAACCAGTGCAGGATATTTCAGTAGCAAGTTCCTACCACTCCCTGAGAGGTTGTAGTCTGAATGGACTCCTAGTGAGGTAACATGTTAGTGTTAGGGACTCACCTGCTCTGGGATCCCCTTGACGCTTTTGGGAGGTGAGCTTAAACAATTCTTGATCAAACTGTAAAGTAAGAAACCCAGGTTTTCATACTTTCCTTAGCAGTAATGCATTTTCAAAAATTCCTATATACCTTGATGTTTTACTTAGTTTTGTAGTGTGCCACTGATATTTTTATTAGATGTATGCTATTGCCTTACCAGTGTGCACCTATGCTTATGTTTTTCAAAATATATGGATGTGCACAGCCTAATTAATTTGTGTGATTAGCATATGAGCTCAGTGTATTCAGACTTCTCTGTTTATCAGTCTAGATTAGCTAAATTACCTTCTCTGAGGTCAGGAGAAGCTTCTGAGCTAATGTAAACAGTAGAGAAATTAGTCTTTTGTCTGAAAGATCAGATAACACACAAGCTTTCACACTGCAAGCCAGGACCTGTGTAATGATGTCACTCCCTGCTATCAAATAGAACAAACAGCAGGGCAGAAGGAGTACACACGTTGGTCACTTGGGAAACCTGAGAGCCCTCAGAAGGTGATAAAATCATTTGTAGCTTCTTAACAAAAAAAGATGAACAAAGCAATATATTTGGAAAACGTCTTCATTTAGTGTTCCCTACATTTTGAAAACTATTCTTTGTAGTGAGACAACCATTTTAAGGAAAACCAAGTCAATTCTTTGGAGTGGCCATCACAAAGCCCTGATCTCAGTCATATTGAAAATGTATGGGCAAATCTGAAAAGGCAGGTGCAATAAAGACGACCTACAAACATGGCTCAGTTACACCAGTTCTGTCAAGAAGAATGGGCCAAAATTCCTACCAAATATTGTAAGAAGCTTGTGGAATTATATCCAAAACACTTGAGCCAAGTTATACAGTTTAAGAGCAATGCTACCAAATACTTATGAAATGTATGGAAACTTTTGACTTTGCAGATAGTAATAAAAATGCCTTTAAATTGATCTCTCTCTCATTATTCTGTTATTTGGCAAATATAAATAATTTTGGAAATCTTAATTGACCTAAAACAGGTAAGGTTTATTCTGATTTCATGTCAGATAGTGAGAATAACATGCATTTGTATATTTTTATATAGTGTATGTAAACTTCTTGTTTCAATTGTAAGTGCTATGGGCGACATGTTTGATGTCGCTTAGACACCAATTTTTATGCGCATTATAATAGTCTTGAATGCGCCTGGTTTATGAACCCGGTCTACTGCGGGTCATAAATCAGTTGCATTCTAGTACATAAACGTCTATTCTGGCTCAGATACACCACTTTGAAAATGGTTTATCTGTTCCAGCATTAAAGCACCCAGAATTGCTGTAACGAAGCTAGAAATCCATAGCTTCGTACGGTTCTAGTGCGCCCCGCCTCCCGCACACCCCCTGAAATCAGGCGCATTACAAAGTGGCGCGGGCGTTCTGTAATGCGCCTGATATTGGCGTATGGGCCATTTTAAACTATCACGAATGGGACTGCACTAGATGTTGGGCTGAAAAGATGCCAGACTTCTGGCGCAAAAATCGCACTTCGCAGACTTCTGGTGCAAATGTCTGGTATAGGCAAAAGTTGCGCTATGTGCCTATCCCAGACGTATGTTGGAAGTACAAACTAGACAAAAGGTTATCTATGTATATTTAGTGGCATTCCCAGTTATTCACATTTTTGAGACACAGTCCTTAACCCCCCCGATTTTAAAATCTGCAAAAAAAAACAAACAAATTATTTTTCTCAATGTTCCCAAAGATGGCTATAACAAGAAGAAAACTATGTCTATATAGATAACTATAACAAGAAGCCAACAAATCTCGTATTGCACTTAAAGCACCAACAGGTGTTAGATTATTAATCCCACATCTTTGGATATCAACGCAAAAGGTTCCATCTAGAGATGGGCGAATTGATTCTAACGAAGTGGAATTCATTTAGAATTTCAGGAAAACTTCGATTCTGAACGAAGTCGAAGTTTGGGGTGATTCGCGGGAACGAAGTGTGCTTTTGATTGATAAAATGGCTGCGAGCACATGGCGTTACATGGGGCAAAGAAGTCTGGGAGGAAGAAAGGCGTAGCCTACATGATATGTGCAGAGATGAAGCCAATCAGAGACCGGCGGGATTCTGTGACGTCACCACACTATACAAGTCCAGACGCCATGCTCGCTCCTCACACTCCTCTCACTGTGCTGTGTAGGGAAGGTGCTGCCGCCGCTGCTACTTATGATATCTCATACTAAAGAATGCATTTTTATACAGTGAGTTTTGGGGGGTATCACAGCTTGTCTCAGAGACTGCTTCTCTTACGTTCTAATTCTGATTTTGTGGAGTATTGTGTGCGTCCAATTCAGCTGCTTATACATTTTAATGTTATCTGCTCAGTTCTTGAGCACATTGAATATCCAAGGCTTATCTAAGCCTGTTGTTGCTGTTGGATTCAGTTAAAGAAACAGCGTTTTTACAAATCAAATACCACTTAATTTTTGGTTGCTCATTTATTTTGCGCAATTAATAATAATAATTCATAACCAAAGGTTAATTACAAGTTTTTCTGTGGGTGTGTTCCGTAAAATACATGCCGTTTTAACACACTACAAAGCTGGTAATTGTTGGCCCAGACATTAACTCTCTACTTTCCAAGATCCCAGATTGTCTGTCATCCAAAGCCTCCTTTTTCTCCTCCTGCCTCCTAAAACTTAATGTAGAGATAACGGAATGCTTCCAGGGCCGGGAAAATGGGTAGTCATGGGTAGGGCGCCAATTCATCCCAGGGAGAAAAGGGGGCACAAGGAGGCATGGAGTGGAGTGAATTTTCCATTTGGGGGGCACTTTATGCCTTGTTTAACTAGGGCACCAGAATAACTTGTCCCAGCCTCGCCTGCTTCTCTCGGCTCCCATGTGCGATCTGCTACATCGATTAGTGTTTGCCTGTCACCGTCGTCTTCCTTAACGGTGTCTCTGTACAAAGCCTGACCGCTCGCAACATAACCTCCCATTGCAACTCTCCTCATCACTATTTACCCACTTCTGCAAGAAGCAGCGGATGTCTTCCCCACCTCTTTGCTGCCCACTGTCCTCAAATAGTTAGTCCTCACTGTATAGTGGTGCAGAGGCCACAGCACATAGTAGTTCTCTGGCTGTGGGAAGCAAACGGGACAGAGGTGGGTTGAGGACAGGTGAGAGCCCGTCATCTGCTCCCGGGCCATGCCAACAAGGGGTTGTGTGTGACAAACCCACTGACTCTTGGCTGGGGTTGTCAGATGTCATCTGGGAGAAAGTGTATGACCTAGTGTGTGGTCGACACATGGCCGATAGATGACACCGGATGCTGTGGCTTCGCAGGGTGTCTCCTGCTGTGACGTCCCCTTACTGTGCTGCGATCTGTGGTGGCTCCGGTAACCTACTACTGTGTTCTTTGATGCTAAGGTAGGATCGAAGCCATCAGCTTGTTTTTTCACAGCTTTCTCTGCCATGACTTTATCAGGCTACATTACCGTTTCAGATTTTTGGTCAGTTTTGACCTCTTAAGTGACCAGGGAATTTTATAGTGAAGAGCGGCGGCAGTCATATGCGTGTCATACTAAAACACAACATTGTATGAAGACCAACCAAGCTCCCTCTGCATATTTAAGCATGGCACAACGTTCTACAGCACCCTACAGGCTCTGTGCAGCCTGGAAATAGCTGTTATTTAACGCAATTCATCCCGAAGTAATTCGGACCGAAACAAATTTTGACGGAAAATTCGGCAAAGTCGCCGAGTCGAATTTTTGAGAAATTCGCCCATCTCTAGTTACATCTATTATGGCAATTGCACCACAATTCTGCTTCAATCTGTGCCAAAAAAATTGCATACATGCTTTACATCACATTTATTATCGGGTTTAGATAGTTTATAGACACTTCTGTGCCACATGTGAAAAAGGGGTGTAGTCTCAGTAAAGGGACATGACCTCAGTAAAAGGAATGGAGCTTAGCATGTAACACCTTGAGCCAAAATGATGCTCCTTAAATTCGAGGAAGTTAGTGGCATAAAGTTAGCCAACTAGTAATATGTGTTCTTAGACAAGACAATCTAAACATGCTCAAGAATTATCAACAATAAATGTGGTACATTTTAAGACTAACCTAAGTTTACACAATCTAAGCATTAGACAGTATTGATAAATCTGCCCCACTGTCTTGGGCACAGATGATATATTTTAAGCTGTGCAAATACAGTATGTATTTTGGAAGTTTGAGGTATTTTCATAGTTTGCTTTATATTTGATGGAGAAGATATGCATTCAGTGTAGTGCATGAAAAACATCAAGTCAATGGGATCTGTCAGGTGTCGCTGGTATCTATTGTGCAGCAAATCCAGCAGAGAAGTATAGCTTCTGTCCTGGATGAAATCAGCATACAAATACGACCAAAGCCTTAGAAGGAACTCATATGAGTAAAAAATTTAACCTTGTATATATTTGAATAACCCACTCAGTTTCAATGCATGGAATAAATATGCAGCACTTCCTAAAATGCAACAAAGACAATTTTAGTATGGCACTTAGGGTGCGTCCTCACAGCAAGGGACAAATACCGGTTGTTTTTTCTTGTTTTGCGGCCATCCTCACGGCCGCGGGAGGTGGGTGGGGAGGGACGGCTTTTCTCCCTTCACATTCACTTGCACATATTCCATTTGAAAACCGGACGGAAGAATGTGCAAGTACAATGTTTCTCGGGTGGCCCAAGTGCGGAAAAACCGGCGGGCGGAAAACCCGTGCAGTGGGGAATGCTGCACGGGTTTTCCATAGACTCCCATTGTACTAATTTTCAACCGGTTTTTCAGACGGTCTGCAAAACCGCAAACCATCTGAAAAACCGGCCAAAAACCCGTGCCATGGGGACATGCCCTTACAGTATATGTTCTCCCTATGCTGAGAGACTACTCTAAGTATACTGGTGTCAATCTACACTCAAAAACACACTAGTACTGTAGGCTTGTTTGCCTTGGTTCTGTTTTTTTCTTCTTCTGATTTAAGGACTGAACTACTACCCAAAAACTTTTAATAATATCTTACAGAAAATATGATTGAAACAAGTCATACACTGAATTTGTAGAAATATTCGAGAACTCTCATTCAGATTAGCAATACACATACCAGGAATTATTTCTTATACAAGGTGCACCATCGCTCTTTGCCACTCTTACTTGTCTTAATATTAAAAATGTCCAACATTAACATCCATTTGAACAACATTTCAACACTCACTACTGTGTAGCAGCACTCTAACACTCTGACCTCTAGCTATTAGCTACACACTGGAATGATTAGCTGAAGGAGAACTGCCATATCGTCATATTGAACATAGTGTATTAGTCATAAGTGCCAGAACTACGAGAAATAAGGCATAGTCCCTTGCGAGCTTACAGTATGTTTTATTTATTCAATATACCAGATCCTATTTAATAAGTGGGAGTTTAAACTACTGTTTCTAGTTTTCAATTCCCATTTAAAGACTATGGCTTTGTAATCACAATGCAATCTAAAAATATATCAATAATGATAATATATATTGTAGGTGGGGGGGGGGTTAGCTTCATAACAGTACATGCACTCAGTCCTAAGGCAGAGTTTATTTAAAGCAATCCCTTCCTTTGTGATCTCATCAGTCTGGACGCGAGGTACAGCAGGAGTTTATACCAGGGATCCGCATATAGTTAAAGACTATGGTTGCTGACTACTGTGTAGCTCTATATACCTAGAGGGGCTCTATGTACCAGTAGGGGGCATATATACCTAGAGGGGCTCTATATTCTGGCAGGGGCCAGATAAACCTGTGTGGGGTTCTCTATGCCGACTGGGGGGCAAAAATACCTGCAGGTGCTCTTTATATCTACAGGGTGCATGTAGAGCTGCAGGGGATCTATATATCTACATAGGGCATGTTTACATGCAGGGTGTCTATCTATTGTAAAGAGTTCTATATACCTACAGGGGACATATATACAATGGCTCTATATACGTACAGGGGCATGTATATCTACAAGAACTATATGGGCGACATTTCAGAAAAGAGGAGCCACCATGCCAATTTTCAGGCGCATTAAATGAGTGTATAGTGCGCCTGAATGAATGAACCTGTCAAAATTCGAGCGTCTGGTATACGTAACACAGAAAAATGTATGCGCCTAATCTAGGCACATACCAAAATGTAGGCGCATTGCATATCATTGCTAGCATTTATGATGCGCCTACTTTAGCCGCATTAAAATGTGTCGAGTCTGGTGTATAATGCGCCTAGTTGTGGTGTACTACAGTTCATTTATATAGAGAATATGGCATCAAAAGTTTTTTGCCACAAAATACACCACAAAAATTGCGCTGCCCTACTGGGTCATATCGCCCTAAATGCCTACAGGAGGCAGGTATAACTACAGAGGGTCTATATACCTACAGGGGACATGTATACCTAAAGGGGGTCTACAGTGGGTATGGAAAATATTCTGACCCCTTTACATTTTTCACTCTTTGTTTCATTGCAGCCATTTGGTAAGATCAAAAAAGTTAATTTTTTTGCTCATTAATGTACACTCTGCACCCCATCTTGAAAGAAAAAAAACAGAAATGTAGATATTTTTGCAAATTTATTAAACAAGAAAAACTGAAATATCACATGGTCTAAAGAATTCAGACCCTTTGCTCAGTATTGAGTAGCAGCACCCTTTTGAGCTAGTACAGCCACGAGTCTTCTTGAGAATGATGCAGTTTTTCACACCTGGATTTGGGGATCCTCTGCCATTCTTCCTTGCAGATCCTCTCCAGTTCCCTCAGGTTGGATGGTGAACGTTGGTGGACAGACATTTTCAAGTCTCTCCAGAGATGCTCAATTGGGTTTAGGTCAGGGCTCTGGCTGGGCCAGTCAAGAATGGTCACAGAGTCATTGACCTTCGGCCCAGTCTGAGGTCCAGAGCACTCTGGAAGAGGTTTTCATCCAGGATATCTCTGTACTTGGCTGCATTCATCTTTCCTTCAATTGCAACAATTTGTCCTGTCCCTGCAGCTAAAAAACACCCCCATAGCAAGATGCTGCCACCACGTTTCACTGTTGGGATTGTATTGGACAAGTGACGCGCAGTGCCTGGTTTTCTCCACACATAATGCTTAGAATTAACACCAAAAAGTTTAATCTTCGTCTCATCAGACCAGAGAATCTTATTTCTCATAGTCTAAGAGACTTTGATGTGTTTTTTTGCAAACTGTATGTGGCCTTTCATATGCCTTGCACTGAGGAGAGGTTTCCGTCGGCACACTCTGCCATAAAGCCCCGACTGGTGGAGGGTTGCAGTGATAGTTAACTTTGTGGAACTTTCTCCCATCTCCCTACTGCATCTCTGGAGCTCATCCACAGTGATCTTGGGGTTCTTTCCTCTCTCACCAAGGCTCTTCTCCCATGAGTGCTTAATTCTAAACTTCTTCCATTTAAGGATTATGGAGGCCACTGTGCTCTTAGAAACTTTGAGTGCTGAAGAAATTATTTTGTAACCTTGGCCAGATCTGTGCCTTGCCACAATTCTGTCTCTGAGCTCCTTGGGCAGTTCCTTAGACCTGATGATTCTCATGTGCTCTGACATGCACTATGAGGTCTTATATAGACAGTTGTGTGCCTTCCCTAATCAAGTCCAATCAGTTTAATTAAACACAGCTGGAATCCAATGAAGGAGTAGAACTATCTCACGGAGGATCAGAAGGAAATGGACAGCATGTGAGTTTAAATATGAATGTCACAGCAAATGGTCTGAATACTTATGACCATGTGATAGTTCAGTTTTTCTTGTTTAATACATTTGCAAAAATATCCAAATTTCTGTTTTTTTTCTTTCAAGATGAGGAGTGGTGCAGAGTGTACATTAATGAGCACAAAAAGAACTTTTTTGATCTTACCAAATGACTGCAGTGAAACAAACAGTGAAAAAAGTGAAAGTTTCTTAAATACTTTCCGTACCCACTGTATATACCTACAAGGGGACAAATATACCTACAGGGTCTCTTCATACCTAGAGGGGGCATATATTGCTACAGGGGCTCTATATGCCTACAGATGTCATATATACTTACAGGGGCTCTATATACCTACGGGGGGCATATATAGCTACAGGGTGTCTACCTACCTACAGATGATATATATACTTACAGGGGATCTATGTACATACTGGTACCTACAGACATACCTACCCACAGGGGTATATATACCTACAGAGTCTACCTAAATATAGTGGACCTCTACACCTACCTACAGGGGCTATACATATCTACCTACCTACAGGGAGTCTCCAGAAAATAGATCACGAATGGAAATTCCAGCAGGTACGAAAAACTTCTCTTTATTCCAATGTAGACATAACAGGGCAGTGCAATAACATGTGAACGCCTTCACATGTTATTGCACTGCCCTGTTATGTCTACATTGGAATAAAGAGAAGTTTTTCGTACCTGCTGGAATTTCCATTCGTGGATCTATTTTCTGGAGTGTTTGGCCTTGCCTGGCGGCCCTCCGAGCGGGATCGTAGCTTCCATCCCAATCACAAGCAACACAGCAGTAGTAATTAAGGATGGTACCGGTCCGGGGGGAGTGTGTGGAGGAGGGCGGAAGCAGTATATTGTTTTGAATTGGAACTACAGGGAGTCTATATAGGTGCCTTTATGGGTCTATATAACTAGTTTCAGGGGGTCTAAATATCTACCAATAGGGGCTCTTTATATCTACCTATATGGAGCCTATATAACTGCCCTAAAGGGGCCTATATACCTATCTAAAAGGGGGTATACCTATCTGCCTACCTAATTTTGGGGGTGTGCCTACCTACTTAATTGGAATTTTACTTACCTACTATATGGTAGGCACAAGAAAAGACTAAAACTTGGTATACAAACAAGAGCCCTATAGCCATTTGGGGGCAATTTTAGTGTTTGGGGCACAATGGGATCATTTTTACCATTTGGAGCACTAAAGATGGGGAGTTTGTATAAAGGTGGGAATTGGTGGAAAAGTGGAGGAAAAGTGAGACGTCTAAGATGTTTGTGGTAAATTCTGCAGGGTAGAGTTGTGGCCTTGATAAATTGCCATGGCGCTCTGGATCAGATAGAGAAGACAAGGGAAAGGTAAAAAAAAACCTCATCAGCGAGGATGTCACCTTTGAGTCCCTGGATGCAACTGCACTGTCATCATTTATATGTGTGCAGAGCGCCTGCGTACAACTAGTATCTATCACTGTATGGATCTACCACTATGTGGTGGTATTATTAAGTCACTATGATTTGACAATATGTGGTGGTATTATTCAGTCACTATGTGGTGATGATATATGGTGGTATTATTAAGTCACTATGTGATGATGGTAAGTGGTGGTATTTTTCAGTCACTATGTGGTGATGATATGTGTTAATAGCGGGGCGGTATTTGTTGGACTAGATCAGTTTTGGACTGAGGTGCCTTGGACCCACCAGTGGAAATTCATTCTGGACGCCCACCAGTTTAGTTGATTCTGGGGCCACCAGTGGAGTTGATTCTTTGGGCCCTACAGCTACTGCACATGCCTCTTATACTCTGCCTCTTTCTTTTTGCTTCTTTCTCGCTGCTGTTCTGCTTCTCCTAAGGATGTATATAGAGTTTAAAAGAAACTCTAGGTCTGCCATGCTCAGGGGCCCTTCGGGGGTTTCCCTTGCTCTCCTGTGGACCAGTTCAAGCCTGATCCTGATATTTAGTCCAGTGCCATTGTACTTCTATGGAGTTTGCAGGAAATATGGAGATCTAGTTGCCATCTATTCAAATAATAGTGTGCATTGCAGAAGAATATTTTTCTAGTCTCCTCAAAATGTACCTTTTCTCACACTGGTGACTTAGAGCCATCTTGAACTCCTGTGTCTTTACCACCCAAACCAATCTTATTAAGGTGTGTTATAGTTGACTGGACAGCTGAAGCTCACAGCAAATGTATTGGTGCAGAAGGGTAAAAATACAGGATACCAGCAAGAGCTCTCATCCCAGATGTTCTACTTACCAGCAGTTAGACCAACAAACCCTCCCCCTTTCCATATTAAAGGGGTTTTGCCACTTGTGGGAGAACGGGGAGACAGCTGTGCTTACGCAGTCCTCCCCGTTCATTTCTATGGCCGCTCTGAATATAGCCAAGCAAGTGTGATCAGGTATATTTGGAACTCCAATGGACATGAATAGGAGAGAACTGTATACATGCGAGTGAGCTACAAGCTGGTCTCAAGAGATTTTGCTAATTGGCAACACCCCTTTAGGTCTGGAGTAAAATAAAAATATTGCATAAAAGGCAAACAAATGAGAACTGGCTAATAAAGCTCAGTCTTGTCATTATATTATCTTTTACAATGTAGCTTTTTATTAAGTAATTGTATTTTCTTATGCTGCCATACAGAGGTGCAGGCATTAGGACTGAACTGTACCTTTCAGATATAACATAAGTCATTATTATGCTGCTTTGATTGCAGTTTTATTGCAGGAAATGAATGTTAGTCATCATAGCTTAATAAAAGTATGTTGTGTCTGCTTCAATGTCCACATCCTTATTACATTTTCAATTGTTGTATGTAGGAAAGTTCAACCTTGTAATGAAAGCATGAGAAGTATTAATCAGTGGCATAGCTACAGGGGTCGCACTCGCCCCTCGCCACACAGCTACATCGCTGGGTCACACAGACTCATCAATGCAGTGATCTGCAACCTGCATGGTGTAGGCAGCGGATGAGGCAGAACGACTGAGATTCACTAATCTCGGCTGTTTAACAATCTGGAGGCAGTGGCGCAATGCAATTATGTCCTCTTGCCGCTGCCTGTAATAGGATCTAAGGGGAGAGGTAAGTATTTTTTATTTTTAATGGGGATCCCAGTGTGCCTACCTAAATACAAGGGGGGACCCTATAGCCCTATATATTTCTATCTAACTACTGGAGGGAGACCATATAGCCCTATATACACCTGCATAACTACTGGGGGACAGTACATACCTATCTACTGACTGGGGGACCTATGTATACGTACTGACCCACAGAATGCAGATAACAAGTCAATTAAACTGTTTAGTATAAACTAAACCCAAAAAACAAAGGCAGAATTTACACCACAGTCATCCATCACACCAAGTAGGACACCTGTTGTTGAAAAATAGTGGTCCACAGTTGTTGTCTGGGGTTAGTGGGGCCCAATTTGAAGTTTTACAGCAGGGCCCATGAATCTTTAGCTATGCCCTTGGTATTAATAACATGTAATACTGTATATCTTAAAGGGGTTTCCTATTTTACACATTGTTAGGATGTTAATAGAATATTAAATCAATGTATGAAAAGTGCAGGTCCCACCTCTGGGACCCGTTCTTATCTCGGGAAAGGGCTCCCAAAAGTCTCAAATCAGGACAGAATATGTCGCACTTGCACACTACTCTCCATTGTTTTTCTGGAACTTCTGAGTACAGCCAAAAATATTGCTTGACTATACTTGAAGCTTCAACAGAACATGATGGAGAGTAGTGCACAAACACAACCAACTGTTTCAAGGGTCTGTTCTTGATATAGGTGAGGATCTCCCCTACTATCGTTATGCCATCAGTGTGTGAGATGGGAACACTCCTTTATTAATCTGCTTTAGTATATGTCAGAGATGCTATTTTAAAACTTGAACTTGTCTGGTAAGAGAAGGGTCTATCATAAGAGTGTTTTTGAGGCTATGGCACATACTTATACCGATGTTGTGCTCTTTTGCAGCCTTCGTGGTAGATACTCCAGAAAACTTTTAGGCTATAGTCACACAATGCATTTTTGCATCTGGAAAATATGTAATGGATCAGCAGCTGAAATCTGAGGTGAAACCCTTGGAATTCTGCTGCAAATTATGCTTTCACATGTAGCAGATTTCACCATAGCTTTTGGACAAAGATTCACCCAAATAAATGAGGCTAATCTTCTTTGTGCTGGCTTAAAAGGAGGTTTAAGTTAACTATTTCAAATTCATTTATAAAAAAAAACATGCCACTAGTCCTTAGTATGACTGGCATATTATGAGGCATGGATTCCTAGTGGAACACCTGGATTTCACAGCAGAATCCACATAACATTTCGGGCCACATGTATGAAATGGTTTTGGTCGAAAACTCACTTTTTTCCCCATCTTTAATCCCTTACCGTCATTGGACGTATGAGTACATCCTAATGCCGGTAAGGGGCCATTTAACGGGGCCGCATCGGGTGTTAGCTGTTAAGTTGCTAATTGCTGCCGCCATTCTGCACTGTTTAACCTCTTAAACGGCGTGGCAAAGATGGCCAAGCCATGTAAATCAATGAGAAACATGGCAGTTGGAAGCCTTGTGAAGACTTCCATCGCCTTCATGTTTTCTGTTTTACTACTTCCTGCCCCAGGAAAGAAGTGGTAAAACCGCTATCTTTGTACACCCTAATGCATTGTATTACAATGCATTAGGCTGTATAAAAGATTGCACCCCCTAGTGATGAAGTACCCTATGGGGACTCAAAGTTAAAGTAAAAAAAAAATGTTTTAAAGTGTACAAAAAATAAAAGTTCAAATCACCCTCTTTTTGCCATTTTACTAATGAAAAAAATAAAATAATAAAAGTTACACATATTTGGTAACATTGTCTCTGAAAAAGTCCAATCTATTAAAATAAATCATCATTTACCCCATATGCTCAACATCGTAGAAAAAGAAATCACAAATGACAAGATTGCATTTTCTGGTAATTTCTTGTGATGAGCGATTGTGTCAACTATCGTTATCGATTCGATAGTCGATATCGGCAACTATCATCATGATATACGATAGTCGATAACAGATTATCGCCTATGACCGTTAAAGTCTATGGGAGAGGAACAATTCCTTCGTTCTTACACCCAAACAGGGGTGGAGAAGCTGGAGTTCACATCCACAACAGTAAACTGGATACGTGCTACATCTTAGGCAACACAATTAGGTTATAAAAGTCACAGAAAAATAGTCACACACTGTTCAGTATCCCTGTCCTGTACCACAGCATGACCCTTACACCTGTATAGCCCACAAATTTAAAGGTGCCAGAAGGCAGTATTATTTGAACCATCATTTTACTTGAACTGGACATTTACTATCCCTGTCCTGGAACGCAGCATGACCCTTAAACCTGTCTGACCCACAGATTAAAAAGTGCCGGAAAAAGGAGTCTTTGAACCACCATTTTAGTTGAACTGGACATTGACTATACCTGTCCTGGACCACAGCATGACCCTCAAACCTGCATGACCCACAGATTAAAAAGTGCCGGAAAAAGGAGTCTTTCAACCACCATTTTACTTGAACAGGACATTGAGTATACTTGTCCTGGATCGCAGTATGAACACTAAACCTGTCTGACCCACAGATTAAAAAGTGACAGACAAAGGAGTCTTTCAACCACCATTTTAGTTGAACTGGACATTGACTATACCTGTCCTGGACCGCAGTATGACCATTAAACCTGTCTGACCCACAGATTATAAAGTGCCGGAAAAAGGAATCTTTGAACCACTATTTTAGTTGAACTGGACATCGACTACACCTGTCCTGTACCACAGCATAACCCCCAAGCCCGCATGACCCACAGATTAAAAAGTGCTTGAAGAAAGAAGTCTTTGAACCACCATTTTAGTTGAACAGGACACTGACTATCCCTGTCCTGGACCGACCCAGTGATGACAGGTCTGACGGTTATGCAACCGATGATCCGCTGGCTTGCGCATTGTCGCCAGCACTGGAAGGAGCACCTTCTCTCGTACCTATACCTCCATGTCCTACACCCCTCTTTGCTCGCTTAGCACCTGCATTTCGCTCCATGTTCAGAAAGATAAAAATTGAAAAAGGCATTGAAGAGTTTTTGACAATCTCTTACTGAAAGACGGCAAATCACAGCTATTCTTAAATTCCTCTAATTTCCAACAGCCAACTAGGATTAGAAACAGAATTGTCTCTATCGAATACCTGTGAAATGCGGTCTGGTGGAAGAACCGTAAGACCAAATCAACAGTGTTCTTCCTTCAGACCCAGTGATTTACAACTGCCCAGTAGGACTAGGAATTGATAGTTTTAAACAAACTATCGTATAACTGCGCTATCTGCGCCAAACTGAGATGCACCGAGTGCAATAAAACTATTCAAAAGTTATACAGATGAGAAATTGCATTTTTTGCAGCAATGACAAACGAGAACAGTTACTAGAAATTTTTTCTATCAAAATTGGCGTATAATGTGGCTATTTGAAAAAAAATGGGGCGCACCACGTGCAATACAGCTATTTAAAAGTTATACGGATAACAAAAGGTGGTTTTTGCACCAATGAAATACACCAACAGTTACTACAAAATTTCTGTATCCAAATTTAAGTACAAGGTGGCTCTTTGAAAAAAACTGGGCCGCACCACGTGCAATACAGCTATTTAAAAGTTACACATATGAGAAATTGCGTTTTTTGCAGCAATGACAAACGAGAACAGTTACTAGAAAATTTCTGTATCAAAATTGGCGTACAACGTGGCTATTTGAAAAAAACTGGGGCGCACCAAAGTGCAATACAGCTATTTAAAAGTTACACGGATGAGAAATTGTGTTTTTTGCAGCAATAACAAAAGAGAACAGTTACTAGAAAATTTTTATCAGAATTGTCGTACAATGTGGCTATTTGAAAAAAAACTAGGGCCGCACCACGTGCAATACAGCTATTTAAAAGTTATATGGATAAACTGTGGTTTTTGCACCTATAAATACACCTGCGGTGACTGCAAAATTTCCGTATTAATTTTAAGTACAAGGTGGCTCTATGAACAAAACTGGGCCGCACCAAAGTAAAAAAAAACACCTATATGAAATGCATTTTTTTGCAACAATGACAAATGAGAACAGTTACTAGAAAATTTATGTATCAAAATTGGTGTACAACTTGGCTATTTGAAAAAAATTGGGACGCACAAAATAAAATGGTACAATTTTACCTCAGGTGCGAGGTGTGCTGGCCAAAAAGTGGTAAAAAATGGCATTTCAATGCAGGTTCAAAGCAGAGTCTGGGCTGCACAATATGCACCCTCCTTTCCAAAGCCTGTCTGTCTGTCCGTCCGTCCACTCCCCCCCCTCGCGGCTGGACAGTGCTAGATGCTTCTTTAAAAGTCTCTGTCTAACTAAATAAGAATTGAAATTCTCTTATTTACCTATATTCTAATGTTCACAGCTAAAAGCATAACTGTCTGTATGAATAAAGATAAGAACTGTGTTTCTGAGCTGAGCTGAGACACGCAGCAGACGTCTAATGTAAGACACTGAAAGACTGATGCTGAACAGGAAACGCTGGTCTATGCAAAACAAGGTCATGTGATTTTTCCAGCCAATGACAACCATACATATCACAGTTATGACGTCACACACCCAGCTCAACCTGCTCTATGCTCTAAGCTGATTTGCTGGCCGCCAAAATGACAGGAAACGCAGAAAATGGCGCGATAGTAATAGATTATCTGTAAGATTGTTACCTAAAATATCACGTGATCGGAAATTTCCAATCAGCCTATTCAACTTTGTCGATTATAATCGCTCATCCCTAGTCATTTGGAATAAATTAAATCAAAAAATCCTCATTTATTCCAAACTGCTAGCAATAAAAAGTACACTTCAGCCTACAAAAAATGCCCCCTCACTCCAGTCCTTAGGTGTTAGTACAAAAAACGTATTGGTTGCGGAAAATGGCGCCGCTGCTCAAATGTCAATAATAGAAAATGTTTGGAATTTTTTGCAGTACCAAAACATAATGAGAATCATACATGTTTGGCATTGCCGGATTCATATCAACCTGTAGAATACAGATAACACATCATTTTTACTGAATATTGAATGCCGCAAAAGCAAAAGACCCGCAAACATTTTGCCCCACTTAGGTTTTTTTTGTGGTTTCCCAGTATATTCTATGGTATGATGAATGACACCATTGGAAAGGACATTTTGACCCGCAAAATAAAAGCCCTTCTATGTCTATGTAGATGAAAAAATAAAAAAGTTATGGCTCTGGGAAGGCGAGGAGGGAAAAATGAACGAGAAAAAAAAAGGCCTTGGCATTAAGAGGCTAAACATAGCCTTAGATACTGTGGTGATTGGAAGGTAGTTGCCCTTTTAATGGGACTTCAGCAGGGATATACAAAACACATGTGTTTTTTTTGTGAGTGGGATAGCCGAGCAAGGGATTTGCACTACTTGTGAAAGGAATAGACTCACAGACAAAGGGCAACATGTATGAAAGAGTTTTTCAACCTTTTTCTGGCATACAATGCACCTGAGCCGGCTACGATGTCTAATGCACCTAACGTATGTGTTAGGCACATTGCTCGTAAGACTTGACCCTTTCGCATGCGCCTAACATGAAGGAGTGTTCTGGGGGCGTCACACCACATTCATAAGATTGGACACATATATGAATGTGGTTCAGCAAAACCAGGCGCATTACTGCTTCGACAGGCAGACCTATTTCAATGTGGTCCGACTAAGCCTGAGGAGTCGAAGTGAAGCTAGATTTGCTGTAAGGGGCAAAAATGTCCAATATTTCTCAACTTATACCAGCACAATAATAAAAAGTAATTTATTATAATAATAATAATAATAATAATCAAACTGTATAAAATTGAAAATGGGAAAATGGTCCACTACCATGCTGGCTGACTACTGCTGAACACGCCCCAGAGATGCTCCCGAAGAGCTGTACAAGAGACAGACAAAGAAATCTAAGACATAGTATATGGTTTTTTACAGGTCTTAACCATAGGCCTATTACTATTGGCAAACATTTCATGATATAAACAATAATTGCAGATTACAAAAAAACTGCAGCCAATTTTGCATTTTGACAGTCATATTCATGTTGAGCATATACAAATTTATAATAAATGCCTAATTTTATTTCAGCAGCATGACTTTTGTAAAAGTTTTTTGACCATTATAATAAGCACAGCAAGGTTTGGTCTGAGGAAATGTTGACAGATAGCAAAGTCTGGGAGACAGATCAGAGATGATGGAGGTGAAAAGGTGTGAGAACAAAATAACTTACAGTATTTCACAAAAGTGAGTACACTCCTCCCATTTTTGTAAATATTCTATTACATATTTTGATGAGACAACACTGAAGATAAGACACTGTGATACAATATAAAGTAGAGAGTGTACAATTTGTAAATTTGGTGTGCCCTCAAAATAACTCAACACACAGCCATCAATGTCTAAACCTCTGGCAACAAAAGGGAGTACACCCCTAACTGAAAATGGACAAATTGTGTCCAAAGTGTCAATATTTTGTATGGCCACCATTATTTTCCAGCACTACCTTAAGTCTTTTAGGCATGGACTTCACTAGAGCTTCACAGGTTGAAGCCAGAGGAGTTTTCATTCACTCCTCCATGGTTGTCTTAGAGGTGTGTTTGCGGTGGTTATCATGTTAGAATACTGTCCTGTAGCTCAGTTTCCGAAGGGAAGGGATCATGCTCTGCTTCATTATGTCACAATACATGTTGTCACTCATGGTTCCCACAATGGACTGTAGCTCCCCACAGCCGACAGCCCAAAACCAAGACGCTCCCACCACCATGCTTGACTACAGTCACATCTGTCTTTGTACTCCTCAGTTGGCTGCCGTCACACACGCTTGACACCATCTGAACCAATAAGGTTATCTTGGTCTCATTAGAGCACAGGACATGGTTCCAGTAATCCAAGTCCTTAGTGCTTGTCTTCTGCAAACTGTGGGATTTCTTGTGCATCATCTTTAGAAGAGGCTTCCTTCTGGGATGACAGCCATGCAGACCAATTTGATGCAATGTGCAGCATATGGTCCCATCCATTTAACCTCTGCAGCAATGCTGACAGCACTCATATGTCTATATTGAAAAGACAATCTCTGGATATCATGCAAAGCACATGCACTCAACTTCATTGGCCATTAACCATGGTGAGGCCTGTTCTGAGTGGAACCTGTCTTGTTAAACTGCTGTATGGTCTTGGCCACCATGCTGCAGCTCAGTTTGGGGGATTTGTCAATATTCTTAGAGCCTAGGCCATCTTTATGTAGAGCAACAATTACCTTTTTCAGATCCTCAAAGAGTTATTTGCCATGGGGTGCAATGCTGAACTTCCAGTGACTGGTATGAAAGGGCATAAAAGTGATAACAGCAAATTTAACAACTGCTCCCTATTTACATTTGAGCATTGTAATGCTAATGAGTCACATGACACCGGGGAGGGAAAATGGCAAATTAAGCACAATTTGTCCATTTTCTCTCAGGGGTGTACTCGCTTCTGTTGCTAGCAGTTTAGACACATTCATGGCTGTATGTTGAGTTATATTGAGGGCACAACAAACTTACACTGTTATACAAACTGTACATTGACTACTTTAAATTGTATCAGCGTGTCATATCTTCAGTGTTGTCCCATGAAAATATGTAATACAATAATAACAAAAATGTGTGGAGTATACTCACTTTTGTAAGATACTGTATTGCGTTGTCTACAGCAATATTTTAAATAACTACATTTAAAAAGTCTAGCTCTATTAAACATAGAATATACCAGTTGAAAGGTATAGATGGTAAAATGTTCCATGCCATTTCATTGGGCTGACCATCTTTTCAGTGTCTTTATGATTGTAGCAAAGTTTAATTTGACAGTGGTATCATTGTACACAATGTGTCCGTAAAACACTACAAAACCCATTGATATGTATTGAAAAAGCTGAGATAACTTTCTGTGCCACAATATCATAGTGCATTATTTGAAAGGTATATCTTTGTTACATCACTGTTTATCAAAATTCTGACAATCACTGCTAAAGAGAACAAGGAAAAGATAGTGGTGCCGCACACCAAATATAGTAAATGCGGGTGCTCTGTGGAAGACCAAAGGCTAACGTGCCATATATAGAAAATCCACGGCCCTCCTTAAGTAATTTTAAAGATGAAAATAATTTATTGAGTCAAATGATGTGTTAACATAGTACGTCATCGGCTCTCCATAAAAATGAAAAATGCACAGAAGCAAAATAGAGATATAGACCTGAAAGGCGGGCGGCTCTCCTCTTCTGCCTGTTCTGCCGCCCACCTTTCAGGTTTCTGAGGAAGGCCTTTCTAGGCCGAAACATCTGACCATGTTGTGGGCATATCTATTTTGCTTCTGTGCATTTTTCATTGTTATGGAGAGCTGATGACGTACTATGTGAACACACCATGTGAATCAATAAATTCCTTTCATCTTTAATATCACTAAAGAAGTGCCATGGATTTTCTATATATGCTAAAATCACATTTTATTTATTTTTTCAAGTGACTTCTTTTGGTCTGTCCAACTTTTGTCGAGGGTAGCATGTGAGTTATAATGAACATTCAAAAAAGGACTTTATCCCACTGGCCTTTAAACTGTGACACAACTTAATTCCTGACCTTTTCCAGCTTAGCTGCGAAAGGTGACGAATAATGTATGATAAAAAAAACTTCTAAATTATTTGTGAATAATGCCAGAGAGCCACTGACCTGATGTAACCGCTATTATATCATGCAGCACAGAGCTTGTTGCATGAGTTACATGAGTTGAATGAGTTACCCATCTGTTACCCATCTGTTATGGAACAATGCAATATATGTATATTGAATATGTATTGAACACTTCACCTATTTAAGTATAAGTAATCTAAGTAAATATATTTCTAAAGGTGCTATTGACATGAAATTCTTACCAGATGTCGGTAACAACACATCCAATCAACACAGGCAAAGGAATCAGACCATAGATGTCCATAAATTAAGTTATGTGTAATAATGAGAAACAACACAGGGAAAAGGTATTGAACACGCTTATTGAAATTTATTTAATACTTCATACAAAAACCTTTGTTGCTGTTGACATCTTCATGACGCCTCCTGTATGGAGAAACTAGTCGCATGCATTGCTCAGGTGCAATTTTAGCCCATTCTTCCACATAAACACTCTTCAAATCCAGAAGGTTCCGTAAACTCCTTCTATGGACTCTGAGCTTTAGTTCCTTCCATAGATTTTCTATTGGATTCAGGTCAGGTGATTGGCTGGGCCATTCTAGCAGCTTTATTTTTTTTTTTCTGAACCCAATTGAGAGTTTCCTTGGCTGTGTGTTTGGGATCATTGTCTTGCTGAAATGTCCATCCTCGCTTCATCTTCATCATCCTATGTATACAGGCCATGGAGATTGAATGCATTACTTATTGTTATCTTTGAAACAATTGTACCTGGCCTATTGTGGTCCTTGGCTCTTGAACAACACTTCTGATAATTCTCTTTACTTCTCTGTCTGAAATCTTGCAGGGAGCACCTGGTGGTGACCGGTTTTAGGAAGGAATAATGTTCTCTCCAGATTATGGTCCCAACAATGCTCACTGGAACCTTCAATAGTTGATATTATATTGTATAGTTGATAATATTGTAAAGTTAATTGTAACCAATACAATCAGTGTGGTCTGCAACAATAAGGTTGCGAAGGTCTAAAGAAAGCTCAATGTTAATAAACCCGCATGGTGAACGCCGTAAAAAAACACAAAAAATTACAGAATTACAATATTTGTTCATCCTTCAGTATATAAAAATGGAATAAAAAGCGATAAAAAACTCCTATCAACACCAAAATGGTACTAATTAACATGACATTTGTCCTCACAAAAAAAAGAGATTAAAAACTTATATAAATGGCAAAATGATACCAATAAAAATGTCAACTTATCCCACAAAAAGCAAGCCCTTACACAGTGCAGTACACAGAAAAATTAAAAAGTTATGGCTCTCAGACTATGGTGATGCAAAATGTGTTTTCCTTTTTGAATGAAAGTGTTTTTGTTATGTCAAAGCAGTAAAACAAAAAAATATACAAATTTGGAATCACTATAATCTTATCAACCTGCTAAGTAAAGCTAGCATGTCATTTGTACTGTATAGTGACTGCTATTAAAAAATAAATAAACACTACCAGAATCGCTGTATTATGTTCAAAACGTCTCACAAAAACCTTAATAAAAAGTGATCAAAGCATCATATGAACACCTATAATTGGACCAAAAACACATCAACTAAAAACAAGCTGATAATTAACTCCATATGTAGAAAAATATAAAGTTCTGACTTTCAGACTATAAAAACACAATATTTTAAAAATATTTCTATTGTGTAAATGTAATGAAACATAATAAACTGTATAAAATCTATATCATTGCAATTGTACCGACCCACATAGTAAAGATATCCTGTCATTTACATTGGTGGAACTGCATTCCCCCTCCCCCCCTTTTCAGGGCCCAATGCTAAAAAAAACTATGGAACAAAATGCACAATATACCCCTAGATGAGATCAATGAGGGGTGTTGAATCCAAAATGGGGTGACTTATGGAAGGTCTTATCCAGGCTCGGACTGGGCCGCCGGGGGATCGGTGAATCCCCCGGTGGGCCCCCCCGAGCCGCTGTGGGCTCCAGAGGCAGTGCCGTCGCACCCCGGGGCCCGGCCGCGCATCCGCTCCCTGAACGCCCGGGACCTGCGTCCCGAGTGCCCAGAGACCGGCCCAGTAGCCGGGGATTAATGTCCCTGACTCCCGGGGCTGCGCGGTGTCAGCAGAGCACAGCGCCACTAGCGCTGCGCTCCGCTGCTCTCCCTGGCAGGCTGAAGACGCTAGCCCTTCAGCCTGCTGGGCGCCGGCCCCTACTGCTGACGTAGGCGGCACGGTGATGTCACTTCACCGCGCCGCCTATGCAGGACTTCAGTAGAGGCCGGCGGGAGCTCGGAGGGGCCGGGAGCCGGAGCGGATGCGAGGTAAGTGGTTGTTTTTTATTTTTTTTAACTACCTAATGGGGCTCCTGGCTACCTAACGAGGGGGCCCTGACTACCAGAGGGACCCCTGGCTACCTAATGGTGGGGCCCTGACTACCAGAGGGACCCCTGGCTACCTAAAGGGGGGCCCTGACTACCAGAGGGACCCCTGGCTACCTAAAGGGGGGGGGGCCCTGACTACCAGAGGGGCCCCTGGCTACCTAAAGGGGGGCCCCTGGCTACTTTAAGGGGGGCCCATGGCTACTTTAAGGGGGGCCCCTGACTACCTAAAGTGGCCCTGACTACTTAAAGGGGCCCTGACTACCTAAAGGGGGCCCTGGCTACCTTAAAGGGGGGCCCTGGCTAACTTAAAGGGAGGCCCTGGCTACCTTAAAGGGGCGCCCTGGCTACCTAAAGGGGGCCCTGGCTATTTAAGAGGGCCCTAACTACCTAAAGGGGGGCCCTGACAATCAGAGGGGCCCCTGACTACCAGAGGGGCCCCTGACTACCAGAGGGTCCCCTGGCTACTTAAGGGGAGCCCTGGCTACCTAAAGAGGGGCCCCTGGCTACTTTAAGGGGCCCCTGGCTACCAGAGGGGCCACTGGCCACTTAAGGGGGCCCTGGATACCTACAGGGGGGCCCTGGCTACCTAAAGGGGGGCTCCTGGCTACTTTAAGGGGGCCCTGACTACCTAAAGTGGGCCCTGACTACTTTAAAGGGGCCCTGACTACCTTAAAGGGGGGCCCTGGCTACCTAAAGGGGGCCCTGACTAACTAAAGGGGCCCCTAGCTACTTAAGGGGACCCTGGCTACCTAAAGTGGGCCCTGACTACTTTAAGGGGTGCCCTGGCTACCTTAAAGGGGGGCCCAGGGCTACCTTAAAGGGGAGCCCTGGCTACCTTAAGGGTGCCGTGACTACTTTAAAGGGGCCCTGACTACCTTCAAGGGGCCCTGATTACCTTAAAGGGGGGCCCTGGTTAACAAACGGGGGCTCTGGATACATAAAGGGGGCCCTGGCTACATAAAGGGGGCTCTGGCTACTTAAGGGGACCCTGGCTACCTAAAGTGGGCCCTGACTACTTTAAGGGGGGCCCTGGCTACCTTAAAGGGGGGCCTTGGCTACCTAAAGGGGGCCCTGACAACCTACAAACTAAAGGGGGCCCTGACTTCCCGCACACTAGCTAAAGGGGGGGGCTGACTTCCTGCACACTAGCTAAAGGGGGAGAGGGTGTTGACTTCCTGCACACTAGCTAAAGGAGGCCCCTAACTACCTGCCTACTACCTAAAGGAGGCCCTAACCGCCAGTATACTATTGCAAAGGAAGCCCTAACTGCCTGTATACTACCTAAAGGGAGTCCCTAACTGCCTGTATACTCCTGCATTATCTCCAGGGGGTTAGTCCTCTCCCCACCCACCAACCCCTTAGGATAATAGGCGTCTAAGTTATGGCTTGTACCTGCTCTCCCACCCCTTGGGCAGTTTGTACAGAGGTGGGAATGGGTAAAGAGATGCTGGAAAATTGAGGATTCTAAGATATTTGTGTATAATTTATGCAGGGATGAGTGGTGGCCGGGACAAGTCATCATGGTGGTGTGGAACGGATGCAGAAGAAAAAGGAATAAGAACGACTCAAGAGAAGAGAACGACTCATCAGTTGACATCACCGGTGAGTCCCTGATTTCAGGGGTTATTTTACGTCTATACTCGATCAGTGCTGTATTCACTGTAATGTGATGTGACCTGAGCTGGTGTCTGACCTCTATGTGGTCTTTATATGGCGGTGTTGTAGGTTATACCTGAGCTGGTGTCTGACCTCTATGTGGCCTCTATATGGTGGTGTTGTAGGTTATACCTGAGCTGGTGTCTGACCTCTATGTGGTCTTTATATGGCGGTGTTGTAGGTTATACCTGAGCTGGTGTCTGACCTCTATGTGGTCTCTAGATGGTGTTGTAGGTTATACCTGAGCTGGTGTCTGACCTCTATGTGGTCTTTATATGGCGGTGTTGTAGGTTATACCTGAGCTGGTGTCTGACCTCTATGTGGTCTCCATATGGCAGTGCTGTAGGTTATATTGGTGTTAGTTTAGTGGCAGTGTACACTTGTCCCTGATTGTAAAAGTGAGGGAACACCTGACCCTGTGATGGGAGTTACACTTTTACTTTCTTGCTGGTGTTTATTTTAGAAGATGGTGAGGTGCGTGACCAAGGGAAATGTGGAGGGGGATATTGTATGTGGGTGGAGGGGGATATTGTATATGGGCCGGTGGGGGATATGGATGGAGCTACTTAGTTCTGTCTCTGATATGCTAGACAGACAGATATGTGCGATAGACAGATATGTGACTCACTTGCTATTGTACTACACAATACAGTTCTGTTTTGCACACTGTATTATGTGGTAAAATGGGTGCGTTTATGTCCGAGAGGCCGGTAATATTTTCATGTACAGTAGGGTGGGCCCCCCAAGATCAACTCCCCTGTGGACCCCAGACTCCCAAGTCCAACACTGGTCTCATCTACTCTGGTACTTTGGGGCCTTTGCAAATGTGACATGGCACCCACCAAAACTGTACGTTCCAAAAGCCACATAGCGCTCCCTTCTTTGTACGCTCTGCCATGCACCCAAACAGCAGTTTACACCCACATGTAGGGAATGGCCGAACTCGGAAGAAATTGCGTAACTAAATTTGGGTTGCTTTTTTTTTCAGGATTCTTTCTTAAAATTAAACATTTTCAGTTAAAATTGCAGATTGTTTTCACAGCCCAATGATAAAAAAATATTGTGAAACACCTGTGCAGTCGATATACTCACCATAACCCTGGATATATTCCTTAAGGGGTGTAGTTTCCAATATGGGGTCTTTTTAGAGGTCTTTATTAAGTTTTAGTACCTTAGGGTGGCCGTAAACCTGAAATGGCGCTTAAATGAAAACGTAATGAAAATGAGACCCCAGAGTCTGGTAGGTGCTCCTCCTACTCTGAAGCTTGTGGTTGAGCCAAATAGCACAGTAGGGCCACATATTGGATATCTCTGAAAATGGCAGAATCTGGGAAATCAATATTAATTTGCATTTTCCTGGTCACATCTACCGTGTTCTTGTGAATAATAGATAAAAATTGAAAATCTGCAAAAAAAGTTTAATTTTGAAATTTCACCTCCACTTTGCTTCAATTCCTGTGAAACATCTAATGGGTTAATAAACTTCCTAAATACTGTTTTGAATGCTTTAAGGGGTGTAGTTTCTTAAATGGAGTCATTTATGGGGGGATCTAACATACAGACCAATCAAAGCCACGTCAGAGCTGGATTGGTCCCTAAAAAATGTATATTGCATATTTTCTTGAACATGTGAAAACTACTACTAAATTTCTAAGCCCCCTAATGTCATAAAAAAATGTACAAAATTATGCCAAACTATAGTAGCTATGTGGTAGATGCTAGTTATAAACTATTTTGAGTGGAATAACTATCTGTCTTACACGCAGGATTTTTTTAAGTTTGAAAATGGTAAATTTATCAAATTTTTTATGATACATTGATATTTTTCACAAATAAGCAAGGACTTTTTGGACCAAATTTCCTAATTAACTTACAGCACAATTTGTCAAGAGAATCCATTCTCTGAATCACATGGATAGGTAAAAGTGTCAAAAAGTTATTCTCACATAAAGTGACACATGTCAGATTTAAAAAATGAGGCTCTGTCAGAAAGGTCAAAACTGGCTCTGGCGGTAAGGGGTTAACAGGTCCCCATGCTTACTCAGATTCTTCTGTCTCTTTATGTCATCCTAGACTTTTGTTTCTCAACTCCAGTCCTCAAGACCCTCCAACAGGTCAATTTTTTAGGATTTACTCAGTAGTGCACAGGTGATATAATTGTCAGTGCATTCGGTGGGAGATCCTGAAAACATGACCTGTTGGTGGGTCTTGAGGACTGGAGTTGAGAAAAACTGTCCTAGACAGACTCAATGATGTTAAAATTAGGCTCTGTTGGGGTCATCACTTTCAGATAATTCTTAATGACCAGTGTCAGAGGGCTCACTGTAACTGACTGCACATATTGCACGTGACTCTACTCTGCCTCTTGTTTTTTGTCCCGCTATATAATAAATTTGGAGCAAACCAGACCTCTCCCTCCTGGTGAATGAAGGGAAAGCACACCTGACCATAGTTTGGAGGAGCGCAAGATTTCTAACATCAATCCATAAATATTTGGACAGAGACAACATTTTTCTAATTTTGAAATTTTGATTCTTTACATTACCACATTGAATTTTGAACAAAACAATTTAGATGCAGTTGAAGTTCAGACTTTCAGCTTTAATTCAGTGGGTTGAACAAAATGATTGCATAAAAATGCGAGGAACTAAAGCATTTTTAAACACAATCCCTTCATTTCAGGGGCTCAAAAGTAATTGGACAAATTAAATAATTGTAAATAAAATGTTCATTTCTAATACTTGGACAAATACTTGGACAAACTGTGCCAAATTTGCTAGTTTCCCTCCACGGTGTCATGTGACTCGTTAGTGCTGCAAAGTCTCAGGTGTGAATGGGGAGCAGGTGTATTAAATTTGGTGATATTGCTCTCACACTCTCTCATGCTGGTCACTGGAAAGTCAACCTCATGACAAAGAACCTGCTGTCAGCCTGTCAGTGCTTAGACACTGCATCAAATTGGTCTACATGGCTGTCAGCCCATAAGGAAGCCTCTTCTAAAGATGATGCACAAGAAAGCCCACAAACAGTTTGCTAAAGACAAGTAGAATATTGACAAGGGTTATTGAAACCATGTCCTGTGGTTTGATGAGACCAAGCTAAACTTATTTGGTTCAAATAGTGTCAAGCGTGCTGACAGCAACCAGAGGGAACCTTGAATGCCAACATGTACAATGACATACTGAAGCAGAGCATGATCACCACCCTTTGGATGCTGGGTCTCAGGGCAGAATTCCAACATGATAATGACCCCAAACACACCTCCAAGATGACTACTATCTTGCTAAAGAAAATTAGAGTAAAGGTTCTGGACTGGCCAAGCATGTCTCTAGACCTATACCCTATTGAGCATCTGTGCAGCATCCTCAAATGGAAGGTGGAGGAGAGCAAGATTTCTAACATCCATCAGATCAATGATGTCATCATGGAGGAGTGGAGGAGGATTCGAGTGGCAACCTGTGAAGCTCCTGTGAACTCAATGCCCAAGAAAGTTAAGGCAGTGCTGGACAATAATGGTGGCCACACAAAATAGTGACACTTTGGGCACAATTTGGCCATTTTCCCTTTGGGGTTAACTCACTTTTGCTGCCTGCAGATTAGACTTTTGATGGCTTTGAGGACCCAGAAAATTACACTGTTATACAAGCTGTACATTGACTACTTTACATTGTATCAAAGTGTCATATCTTCAGTGTTGTCACATGAAAATATATAATACAATATGTACAAAAATATGAGGGGTGTACTCACTTTTGTGATTATATATATATATATATATATATACACACAGTTGAAGCCAAAAGTTTACATGCGCTATATAAAAAGACACATATGCATGTTTTTACATGAAATCAGATGAAACCTTACCCGTTTTAGGTCAATTGGGATTATCAAAATTATTTATATCTGCCAAATGCCAGAATAATGAGAGAGAGAGAATTGTTTAACACCTTAACCCACCTGGATGTATGGATACGTCCTAGTGCCGTTAACGGGCTGTGTAGCGGGATGTGTCGACGGGTACAGCACCAAATGGTGCCGCGCTGCTCAACCCCTTAGATGTTGCATCTAAATCATTGAGAAACGGTGAAATTGTGGGGCCTAGATCGCTTAACCCGTACAAGGCTTCTATCGGCACTATGTTTTCTGTTTTACTACTTCATGCCCAGGCAGAAAGTAGTAAAACCACCATTTTTGTACACCCTAATGAATTGTCTATATAATGCATTAGGCTGTATAAACGATTGAGCCCCCTAGTGGTGAAGTATCCTAGGTGGTCTAAAAGTCAAAAGAAAAAGAAAAAAAGTTTTATAATGTAAAAAAATATATATATTAAAAGTTCAAATCACCCTACTTTTGCCATTTTACAAACCAAAAAAAATTATAAAAAAGTTACACATAATTGGTATCACCGCTTCCTAAAGAGTCCAATCTATTAAAATATAACATAATTTATTCCATACGCTGAACACCATAGAAGAAAAAAAATTCCAAACACTAAAAATTGGAATAAATGTAATTTAAAAAGTCCCATGTATTCCAAACTGGTACCACTAAAAAATACGCTTCAGTCTGCAAAAAATGCCGCTTCCCTCAAGTCCGTAGATGTTAGTATAAAAAAGTTATTGGTCTCAGAAAACGGTGCAGCCGTGCATATTTCAAAAATAGAAAATGTTTGTATTTTTTTTTCAGTACCAAAACATAACGAAAACCATACATGTTTGGTATTGCCAGATTCGCATCAACCAGTAGAATATAGATAACACATCAGTTTTACCGAAAATTGAAAACCGTAAAAGCAAAACAACCATAAACATGGCACAAGTACGTTTTATTCACATTTTTCCCCACTTAGATTTTTTTTGCGGTTTCCCAGTATATTCTATGGTAATATGAATAACACCATTAGAAAGTACATCTTGTCCCACAAAATAAAAGCCCTCATATAACTATGTAGGTGTAATAATAAACATTATGGCTTTTGGAAGGCAGGGAGGAGAAAAATGAAGAGTCATTTTTTTCTTTGGAGGGGTTAATGCATTTTTATTACTTTCTGCAAAGTCAAAAATTTACATACACTAGGATTACTATGCCTTTAAACATTTTGCCACAGCCCATATGATGATGTCATGTCTTCTGGTAGGTTTCTTGGCAACATCTGAGTTAGAGACACATCTGTGGAGATATTTTTAAAGCCCACCAGAAACACGTTCCTTCTGTGTGTAACATCATGGGAAAGTGTAAAGAAATCAGTCAAGATATAAGGAAGAGAATTGTGGACTTGCACAAGTCTGGATCATCCTTGGGTGCAATTTACAGATACTTGAGGGTGCCTCGTTCATCTGTACAAACAAGATGGGAATGTCGAGCCATCATACTGCTCAGGAAGGAGATGGGTTCTATGTCTCAGAGTGGAACGTGCTTTGGTACGACATTTCAGCCCAAGAACAAAGGAAAAAGACCTTGTGAAGATGCTGGCGAAAAGTAGTAAGATTGTGTCAGTATCCACTATGAAACGAGTACTGTATCAACATGGGCTGAAAGGCTATGCCAAAAGAAACATATAAAAGCCAGATTAATGTTAAATGCAGACAGGAACAAAGACCTACATTTTTGGAGACATGTCCTATGGTCAGATGAAACTAAAATTGAACTGTCTGGCCATAATGACTATCGTTATGTTTGAAGGAAAAAGGGAGAAGTTTGGAAGCCTAAGAACACCATCCCAGCTGTATAACACGAAAGTGGCAGCATCATGTTGTGGGGTTGTTTTGCTGCAGGAGGGACTGGTGCACTTCACAAAATAGATGGCATCATGAGAAAAGAAGATTATGTGGCAATACTGAAGCAACATCTCAAGACATCAGCCAGGAACTTAAAGCTTGGGCGGAAATGGGTCTTCCAAATGGATAATGACCCGAAGCATATATCTGAACTGGTTACAAAGTGGCTTAAGGATAACCAAGTCAATGTTTTGGAGTGGCCATCACAAAGTCCTGATATCAATCCTATTTAGACAAAGCTGAAAAGGCAGGTGCGAGCAAGGTGACCAACAAACATGGTTCAGTTACACCAGTTCTGTCAGGAGGAATGGGCCAAAATTCCTACCAAATATTTTTTTAAGGGCAATGCTACCAAATACTAATGAAATGTATGTAAACTTTTGACTTGCAGAAAGTACTAAAAATATCTTCAAAAATTATCTGTCATTACTATGGCATTTGGCAAATATAAATAATTTTGGTAATCCTAATTGACCTAAAACAGGTAAGGTTTATTCTGATTTCATGTCAGATAGTGAGAAAAACATGCACATGTGTCTTTTTATATAGTGTATGTAAACTTCTGGTTTAATAATTTATTTTAAAGCATCATTCCATGTACATTCAAAGGAGGTTACATATATAACATAAAACCAAACAAATAAACAAATTACAATGGCAACATTAATTGTCTAGCAACTGGTACAGATGGAGAGAAGACTGTTTGCGAAGACTTACAATCATATATACTGTACATATATGAACACATCTATTGACTGAGTGTAACATAGTTAAGATAAATTTAAAAAGAATGGGCTATCTATGTGTTGCATGTATTAAAAGAAGTGGGCTAAATGTAACATATATGGCAAGTTACTGCACTTTTTTAAATCAGCATAGGTAATCCAAAAAAAGGGTTGAAATCTCAATGCACACAATCTGTTACTAATAGTTTCATGGTATGCACGTATGTTATGTGCTTCTAATTGGTCTCAGGTGTTGATGTCAAGGACATTTACTACATAAGAGCAATGTTTATTTATAAGCACATATATAAATGAGGTCTTTACATAAAGATCTATGTACATGTCCCACAGGGCATTAAAGTGGAGATGGAAAGAAAAGTGTAACTATATTCAAACTGTAAAGGCAGACATCGTAAAGGGTCTGGAACTAAGATGATCTAATAAATGCTATTTTTCACAGGGAAGTAGTTTGTTTTATTAAGGTTTCACTCTGTCTCATCTCTATTAGTGATACATTGAGTCTCCAATGATAAAGGCTATCTGAATGAGTAATGCGTTGTACTTAAAATGATATGTGTTTTAAGTGTTGTTTGAAGTGGTTTGGGACAAAGGGCAGAAGCAAGATGGAGTAGTAAATGAAAGGAGATGAAGGGTACGTGGTGTTGATTTCTGCAGATGATTGTAATATTATTCGGTTTAACCAGTTTCTCCCCGGGTTGCTTACCCCCTCTTCCTGACCAGGTACATTTTCCTTTTCTATAGAATTTGTAGGTTAGAACACTATAACTAGAGATGGACGAATGGATTCTAACGAAGGGGAATTCGTTTAGAATTTCAGGAAAACTTCGGTTCTGCATGAAGCCTAGGGTGATTAGGGTGATTTGCGGTAACGAAGCGTGTTTTTAACTGTTAAAATGGCCGCAAGCACATGGTGTTACACGGGGCAGAGAACTCTGGGAGGAAGAAAGGAGGTCCCTCAATGACATGTGCGGACATAAAGCCAATCAGAGACCGGCGGGATTCTGTGACATCACCGTACTATATAAGTGCGGACGGCACCCGCGCTACCACATTCCTCTCATGTCCTGGCATAGCGTCTGTGCTGCTGAGCCTGCTCTAACACAGATCTCATAATACAGCTTTACTTAGTGATTGGGGAGGGGTAAAAGACCATTACAAGTCTGTTACCTGCTCACTCACTCAGTGTTCTGTATCTGCTGCTACTCAGATCTCATTATACAGGTTTATTCAGCGAGTGTGGAGGGGGAAAAAGACCACTATATGTCTGTTACTTTCTCACTCAGCGTTCTCGATCCCTTTGCTCTATACAACTAAATCCTGAAAGAAGCTGTTTTTTTAATCAGAGACTGGGCTCAGTTGCCTAAAATTTAATGCCACCAGCATTATCATTTTGTTTAGTTTGTGGGGTCTTCTCCCAGGGTGTTCAGGGTGGGTGTAGATCTGCCCCATATACATTGCAATCTCACTTGTTGTATTATAAGGGACTTTCAGATTCAAAAAATCCACTCAATCCTGATAGTGTTGTATTGGGAGTGAAATAGAGTGATTTTTTTCTGTCTGCCATCATTTAAATCTTACCTGCTGTATTATTAGGGACTTTCAGATTCTAATAATCCACTCAATCCTGATAGTGTTGTATTGGGATTGAAATACAGACTGCTTTTTTGTTCGGCATTTTTAAATTTCTCCTGCTGTATTAGGGAATTTTAAATTCAAGTAATCCACTCAATCCTGTGTTACTGTTGTATTGGGGGGATTGAAAAATTGATGCTTTTTTGTCCCTTCATTATTTAAATTTTTTCCCTGTTGTATTAGGGAATTTCAGATTCAAGTAACCACTCAATCCTTGTGCACTGTTGTTTGGAATTGAAATGCAAACCGCTTTTTTGTCCGCCATTATTTAAATTTCACCTGTGCTATTATTAGGGAATTTCAGATTCTGGGAATCCACTCAATCCTGTTAGTGTTGTACTTGGAGTCAAATTCAGTGTGGTTTTTGTCCTCCATCTATACATTTAAATTTCACCTGTTCTTTCAGTAGGGAATTTCATATCCAGGGATCTCTCAAGCCTATTAGTGGTCCATTTGGGGTCAAATAGAGTGTTTTTTTCCCCCCAAATATACATTTAAATTTCACCTGTTCATTTCTGTAGGGAATATAATATCCAAGGGTTAATTTCCCTCTTGTTTTGTTGGAGTGAAATACAGCATGTGCGTATTTCTGCCACATAACATCCTGAAATCCATCAACTTCAGCCCGGGTGGGGGTTTTTTTAATCTTTTGGGGCAAGAGTTAATTTATTCCCTTTTTGTGGAAAATTTTCTGTGTCAAACCCAGTGTTTTGTGTATTTCACCCCTACATACATCTCAAATCTAGTCCTTTTGGGGATATTGCTATTTGTGGCAAACATTTATTTTTTTCATTTATTGTGGGGATTCTGTTAATTGCTGATACATGTAGAGCCCCTCAAAATAGTAGAGAGGGTGTCATCAGTAATTTTGCATTGACGCCAATTATTTTGCCATTCGTTTGATCTTTCAGTGTCCACTTTCATTTGGTCAATAATCCATCATTGCTAAAGTCAAAAAGAAACAGGAGTTGAACCCAAAAATAAGTAAATGGAATATTTGCATATGTTCTGTGTTTTATATCCATTCCACAGATTAAAAAAAGGGGAAAAAAACCAAAAACAAAGTGGCAAATGCCCACGAGTGGTGGAGGTTGGAAACAGCATTAGAAAACCACAGAGGGGTCGACTGAGAGGTGCTCAGTTGGCAGCAGCATGAGGAGACTTGAGGGGGTGAGGTTGGCAGCAGCAACAGAAGGCTACATAATGGCCCAGTGCAGAGTGGGGAGGTGGGTGGCAATACCAGTCCCTGGTAAAGATGGTGGGTGGTAGAAGGAGCAGCGGGCAGCAGATGTGTGGAATCAGGGGGGTGGCAGCATCAGAATAGTAGCTGAGGCTGGTAGCCAAAAGAATCTAGGGTTCGGGGTCTGCTCAAGGTGCTGCTGCTGGTGAAGAAATAACTAAATCACTAGGTGGTGAAGAAAGCTGCTCATCAACAACTCCAGACTCAGGTCGCTGCTGATGGAGCTGGTACTGCTCATAACCCCCCATTCCACCACAGCAGCCGTGGCACTGGTACATAAGCACTGATGAGCTACCTGGTCAGACCTGCTAGAGGATGGAACATGGCGCAGATAGGCAGCGACCAACTGATTACATAGGATATCTCTATAGTACTTGCGTTTGTCCTCTGTCTTGGCAGGTGAAAAATTGCCCCCATTTGGGACTGGTAACGAGGATCCAAGAGGGTGGAGAGCCAGAAGTCATCCCTCTGCTGGATGGTGACAATTCAGCTGTCACTAGCCAGGCAAATCAGCATGCAGCGGGCCATCGGCGCAAGTGACTCCATCTTCACTGTATACTGCCACAGGGTGTCTGGGTCATCTTCCTAATCCTCCGGTTGCTCCTGTTCCTCTCCTGTCACCTGAATAAAAAACCCACTAGTTTCGCCAGACACTGTTTGTGCTCCAATGTCTTCCTCCTCCAGTTCAGGACCCATTGGACTCATGTGGCCGTGAGATATAGTTGCCACGTCTCCAGTCCCCTGACCAGACAGATTTTGCAGCATTTGTTCCAGGACATGAAGCAGTGGAAAGATGTAACTGCATCCTGTAGTCCTGGTGACTGACAAATAACGTGTCCACCTCAAAGGGCCTGAGCAAACGCAGGGTCACACATAGCGCCACTGGGCCAACATTAAAATTACACAGGGGTATACTCCTGTCCGCTTGGATCATCAATACACCATTAATAGCCTTTCTCTGTTCATAGAGTAATTCCAACATATGGAGGCTGGAATTGCAACAGGTGGAAGTGTCATATATCAGCCTATGTTGGGGGAGGCCAGTCTGTCGCTGCAGCTGAAGGAGGGTGTGTTTGGCGGTGTAGCATTGGCTGAAGTGCATGCAAAGTTTCCTGGCCATTTTTAGAATTTCTTGCAGATGGGTGTAAGACTTGAACAACCAGATTGAACATGTATGCCATGCAGGGAGCATAGCTCAGCCCTCCTCCTGCGCAGCACGGACACCATGTTCTTTCCATTGTCTGTCACAATGGTTCTAATTTTCAGTTGTCGCGGAGAAAGCCACAAATCGATGTCATCTTGCATGACCCGGAGCAGTTCCTCCTGTATGTGACTTCGTTCTCCCAAGGGAATACTCCTGTCCACTTGGATCCTCAAAAATCGTTAATGGCCTTTCTCTGTTTATCAATTTCCTCCTGTTCATCAATTTCCCCCTGTTCATCAATTTCCCCCTGTTAATATATTTATTCCTGTTAATATATTTATTCCTATTCATCAATTTCCATCTGTTAATATATTTATTCCTGTTCATCAATTTGCCCCTGTTCATAAATTCCTGTTTTTCTCTGTTTATGGTTTTTCTGTTCTGTTTAGCTCAAGGAGTGTGTTCTTGGCAGTGTAGAAATGGCCACAGTTTCCTGGCCAGTTCTCTGAATGGTGCAGAGTCCACCACTTGTAAAGGGAGGGACAGCAGTACCACAAACTTGGACAGGAGCACGGTCAGCTTCTGCACTTAGGGATGGCTAGATGCATACTGCTGTCTCTTGGCAATCGTCTCGGTGAACGACTGCTGGCCCAATGAGTGCCGAAGAGCAGGAGTATCTGGACCGGTAGATGATGGTGGTGAAGCTTTGACTGACTGAAATGGGAGATGTGCCACTGGGTGCTGCTGCTGTTGGGACAGGATCGACCACCACATCTGAGACACGTTTCTCCCAGGCCACTGTATGGTGACACTGCATGATGTTGATGCAGTGCCATTGTTAGGCCCCTGGTCACACTTTACTTTCTGACCACAGATTCTACATATAGCCATGTTCACCTCCTCTGGTGTCTTGTCAAAAAAATGGTACACCGCCAAGTAGGTAATTTTACCACCAATGCTCCACACTGACTGACTCTTACTGCCGCTGCCCCAGTGAGGCCATGTGATGCTACTTTCTGGGACCTGCAAAGTGGTTGGTCTAAATTGTGGCCGTTTTGCTCCTAACATCGTACTGCTGCCACCCTGCTGACTCCTGGCTACACTACCGACTTGCGGGGTGTGCCACTGTCTCACACGCAAGCTGCCGCTCTCTTCTCCCAATGATAATGATGAAGCCCTTACTTCCAGGGCCAGGACAATGGGTAGTCAAAGGTAGGCGACCGCCTAGGGCGCCAATTCATCCCAGGCAGAAAAGGGGGCGCAAGGAGGCATGGAGTGAGCTGAATTTTCCATTTGGGGGGCACTTTATGCCTTGTTTAACGAGGGCCCCAGAATACCTTGTCCCAGCCTTGCTTGCTTCACCCAGCTTTCAAGTGCGATCAGCTACATCAATTAGTGTTTGCCTGTCACCAGCGTCCACCATAACGGTGTCGCTGTACAAAGCCTGACTGCTCGTAACATAACCCCCCATTGCAACTCTCCTCATCACTACTTGCCCACTTCTGCAAGAAGCAGCGAATGTCTTCCCCACCTCTTTGTTGCCCACCGTCCTCTAATAGTTGGTCCTCACTGTATAGTGGCACAGAGCCCACTGCACATAGTAGTTCTCTGGGTGTGGGTAGCGAATGGTACAGAAGTGGGTTGAAGACGGGTGAGTGCCACTTATATTATCCAGGTCCATGCCAACTAAGGGTTGTGTCTGACAAACCCACCGACTCTTGGCTGGGGTCGTCAGATGTCATCAGGGAGCCCGCGTACGACCTAGTGGGTGGACACCACATGGCCACCAGCTGACACCGGACGCTGAGGCCTCGCAGGGTGCCCCCTGCTGTGATGTCCCCGTACTGTGCTGCGACCTGTGGCGGCTTCAGGAACCTACCATTGTGTTCTTTGATGCTATTGTAGGATCTTAGCCCTCAGCTTGTTTTTTCCAGCTGGTGCTGCCATGAGTTTATCAGGCTGCGTTCCCGCTTCAGTTAGAGTGAAACGATTCTAATAGCAGCGGCGGTCATGTGCGTGTCATACTAAAACACAGCATTGTATGAAGACCAAACCAAGCTTCCTCTGCATATTTGAGCATGGCACAATGTTATACAGCACCCTACAGGCTCTCTACAGCCAGGAAATAACTGTTTTTAATGCGATTCGTTCCAAATTTATTCGAGTCGAAACTAATTTTGTCGGAAAATTCGGTGAACTCGGCGAATCGAATTATTGAGAAATTCGCCCATCTCTAACTATAATGCTTTCTCACACAAATTCTACAAATTTCATTTATTTACTATTTTCCCTTCATATATATATATATATATATATATATAAATATATAAATAAAATATACATACATATATACACACATACACACAAATCTACAGTCTGTTCCTCACATTTCTTTTTTTTTTTTAACAACAAAAGTGGCGCTAGAATAAGTTGTGTAATTGTGTCTCTTATTTGTCACATACATTTATATAGAGGTAAGTTTTAGTGCTAGTAGGGATAGGGATAACGTTTGGGCTGTTAATGTTTTATTTAAATTATATTTTATATTTTGTGTATGTGCATTTTTAAATATTTTTTTTTACATATCCCCCCCCCCCCATAAGGTAAAAAAAGCATTTTTACTTACTTTTTTTTTTTTCTGATTACCTCTGTAACTAGGACATATATATTCCAGCTGATATAATACATGTGAAAACAACTCTCTGCACTCACTACAGAGCTGATCTGAATCTGTTAAGACCCAGCAGCATCTGTAACTAGTGGGAACCAGGAAGCCGGAAGGCTAATCTATATATATAGCACTCATTGAGCACTGTATATACAGCAATGAGGAAGGCAAGAGTGGTAATAAACCATCCCTGTCTTCGCATTGGAGAGCCAGTTATTGCTGACAGCCGACTCTTCACCCACGCAGCTGCACAATTAGTTCTAGAATGTCCGTGCCGAGATATACAGCCACTGTTCGGACGACAACGGGCAGTCAGCAATAGGTTAAATAAAAAAGGGAAGATGCCAATAATAGACTGAAGCTATAGGTTAGGACAGCAGTTATCACAGTTGTGAGGTGGATATTTGAGTGGAATAATATTGTATTGATATAAAGAGCGACATGTATAAAACTTGGCGCCTCAACACAATTTTTCACATCTTTTTTCCTGTGTAAAAAATATCTGAATATATGAAAGGGGAATGTGTGGTCATAAATGCCATCTAAGGTGTGTATGTGTATTTGACATACAGCAATAGCTGGCACAACACAGGTGATGCTGAGAATTGTGGTGCAACATGCAAGATCACTACCATAGTTTCTATGAACTGACATGCTGTTATAACAACTTTTATTTTATTTCTTGCCTGGTATGATGTGTTTGTTATCACTGATAATACTACGCTAACTTGGTAAATATACAATTGAGAACAGGATTTATAGTAGCTGCTGTATTGGTTTAATTAATTTAAATTATTTAATGTTAAAATAATTTTAAATTATACATATCTTAAATACATTTTATAGGAGATAGTTTTATCTTTTGGGGATCTTATATAATTTTATATTAATTTTATTGTAACGGTCTGGAGGTGGATCCTCTGGACCACCGCAGGCGATGGTGGAAGCCCACACCAGGGAGTGGAATCTAAGAAGGCCCCGGGTTTATTCACCAAGCCCCGCCGCAAAGCGGGATGGACTTGCTGCTGCGGGAGTCTGCCAGGTCGCTTCCACTGGCGGGGCTTGCCTGCGGTGGCGGCCAAGGGTAGGCGTGGTACAGAAACGTCAGGCTGGCTCGTAGTCGGGGACAGGCAGGAGGTCAGGACAGGCGGCTCTGGTTCATAAACATAGACAGGCAGGAGATCAGGGCTGGCGGCAAGGTTCGTGGTCGGTAAACGTAAGCTGGCGGTTCGGTACACGGCAAACAAGACTCGACAAGACTTTAGAAACGCTTTCTCCAAAGGCATGAACACTAAGGATACGGCGAAGGCCACCAGGAAGAGCCCGGACTTAAATAGGAGCAGTGCCCAGCAATGACCAATTACCGGCGCACTGTCCCTTTAAATTTCAAACTGCCGGCGCGCGCGCGCCTTAGGGGCGGAGCCATGCACCACGCGACGGAGACAGGCTGAGCAGGAGCGTGGCTGGGTAAATGAACGCCGGCGGGGACAGCGGGGTGAGCGGACCCCGAACCCGATGTGCAGGACGGGGCTCCGCTAGGTGTCGGAGCACGGATGCGCTTGCGATCCGGGACAAGGGTCGCAGGGGCATCCGTGACAGTCCCCCCCTTGGGTCCCCCCCTCTCTAACTGGATTGGAAGAATCTCTGGATGATGCTGCAATTCAGGATGTTCTCCTCCGGCTCCCAAGACCTCTCCTCGAGCCCGAACTCCTTCCAGTCCACTAAAAAATATCTCTTCCCTCTAGTTCTCCTCATACCCAGGATCTCCTTGACCTCAAAGACATTGGGCGCATCAGCCACAGACGGAGGAGGGACAGCCCTCTGAGAACACCGGTTAAGGACCAGGGGTTTCAGTAAGGAGACTTGGAACGAGTTGGGGATTCTCATGGTAGGGGGGAGCCGGAGCTTGTAGGAGACCGGGTTAATGCGGCTGAATGACCTCAAAGGTCCCAGGAAAAAGGGTCCAGTTTTGTGGAAGGCAAATTTAAGGCAGACATACTGGCGAGAACCACACCTTGTCACCTGGGAGAAGACAGGAGGAGGGATTCTTCTTTTATCCGCTTGAAACCTTCGTGCGCTCGGAAGCACGGAGAAGAGACTGACGGTCTGGGACCAATGGTCTTCATGTCCTGGGCCAGTGCGTCTGCCGCCAGAACCTCGAAGGAGAATGCCAGAAGGAGAGGAAAAGGGCGTGGGTGTAGGCAATAAACGATGTAGAAGGGGGAACCCCCCCGGACTCTGGGCTCTAGGGAGTTATAAGAAACTCCGGCCATACAGCAAGTTGGGCCAATCATCTTTGACGTGACGAGACGAAGTGGCATAGCTAACATCCCAAGACCTGGTTTACCCTCTCCACCTGGCCGTTCGTCTGAGGGTGGAAGCCGAAGAGAAGTCGAGTTTACCCGAAGTCGGCACACAGGGCTCGCCAAAAAACCCGGAGACAAACTGGACTCCCCGGTCCGAGACAATTTGGCTGAGGGAGTCCATGCAGAAGGAACACATGAAGAAAGAATAGTTCCACCAGGGGGGAGGGAGACGGCAGACCCGGCAACGGACAAAATGCGCCATCTTTGGGGAAGCGATCCGTGATCACTCAAATAATGGTGTTGCCAGATTTAAGGGGGAAGATCAGTTATAAAACCATAGAAAAGTTTTTGGGTTTATGGGTTTAGTTTGGGATAGGTAGTTGGCTGTAGTAGGGCCTGCCGGCTGTGACGGGCGTCTTTTGCGGGGACAGGAGTTTTTCGAGACTGAACGAAGTCCTTGACAAACCCTTTTTAAGCTCTGGCCACCAATAAACCAGGTATATAGGTGGAACGTTCTTCGGGTCCGGGATGACCGGCCACCAATGAGCAATGTCCCCCTTTTAAGATACGTCTGCGAGAGCAGGACGCACGTAAGTCCCCTTTCCCGGAGGAACCTTCTGGAGATCAACTGGGCTGCCGAGATAAGACGTTTGGGGAATTAGTGTTCTGGAGTAGTGTCCTTCACCCACCACGTCGGGGGCACGGGAGAGAGCGTCGGGTCTCACATTCTTCTCTGCAGGCCGGGAAATGGATCTCGAAATCGAACCGGGAAAAGAAGAGCGACCACCAGCCTGTCGTGGGTTAAGTCGCTAAAGGGCCCTCTGGAGATATTGGAGTGTTCTTGTGGTCTGAGTAGACCGGATGGGGTGACGAGCAAACCCCCCAGCAATAACCCATTCCTTCAGGCCAGTTTTATGGCCAGTAGCTCCCGGTCGCCAATCGTGTAATTCCTCTCGGCCGAAGAGAACGTCCCTTTGGAAAAGAAGCCACACATTACAGTCTTACCCGGGCCCTTTTTGCGTAAGAACTGCTCCGGCTCCCACAGACTGGCATCCACTTCCAAGTAAGGGTTTCGTTGGGGTCCGGACGGAAAGGATAGATGCCCCAG